>ONZH01015314.1:0-15742 GCA_900303285.1 Rhinella marina
TGTCACCACCCCCGCAGCGGCACTAAAAACCCTCTGTGACATGACACTTGAGGCTGGGCAGGAAAGAAGCCCTAGTGCATAGTGGGACAGTTCTGGCCACTGTTGTAATCTGCCTGCCCAGAAGTCCAGGGGGTCTGAGAAGAGGCTTTGTGAGCCAGACTGCAGGTACGCCTGAACCTGCTCATTAGGCAGGTGATCTGGGCCTGCTCACTTGGCTGCAGCTGTTGGGAGCCTGAAGAGAAAAATTCCTGCATCATACTAATTAGGCTTAACTGGCTGCTGCTGGTTGTGGCAGAAGGTGGATTACTCGGCCGGACCTCTTTCTCAGACATGCTGGCAGCAGGCTGGGGCTGGCTAAAAGCTGTGGCCAGGTTACTACATAGCTTCTCCCGCAATGATACTAATTTCTCTTCCCTTTCCAGGGGAGGAAAACAATCCCCCATGTTGGAATGATACCGCGGGTCCAGAAGCATCGCCAGCCAGTATTCATCAGTCTGCCTTATGTTTAGGATACGCCTGTCAGTGCGTAAGCATGTGAGCATACAGCTCGCCATCCTGCCCAGCGTGCCTGAGAGGCCACTTCTTTCCATCTCAGCCTCTCTCTGAGAAACTGCTGTGTCCCTGAAAGTCTCATCATCCTCATCCTCCAGCTGTGTCTCCTCCTCCTCCTCCTGGTCATCATCACCCTCATTAAAATCCTCTTCCCCCTCCTCTAACTGAAGATCCTCATCCTCATCCTCCTCCTGCTCCACAAGGGAACTTTGGCGTTGGGGCTCCCCTACAGTGAAAGCATGGCGGGTAGACAAATGACCAGTTTTTCCTTCCCCCATTGCCCCCTGCTGCATGAGCGTGAGTGTCTTTTCCAGCACAAATATTATTGAAATTATGTCGTTCACACCGCAGCTGTCCCGGCTGACCAATTTGGTGGCTTCTTCTAAGGGCCTTAGAACAGTGCAGGCATCTCGGACCAGCCTCCACTGCCGGAAATCAAAGCCGCACCTGCTCCCTATGCTGGAAGATTCTGGCTGCTGCTGGACAAAATCGTCCACTGCTCTACGCTGCTCTAGGAGTCGCTGCAACATATGAAGAGTGGAATTCCACCGCGTCGCCACGTCACCTATTGACGCTGCAGTTCCACCAGAGCATGGCGAGATACATATGAATGGCTGAAATGAGTGCAAAGCTTCCGCGACTTTGCCAGCACTGTGCGCAGGCCAGTGAATGTTTTTAGAAATCTTTGCACCACTAGATTTAGGACATGTGCCATACAGGGAGAATGCGAGAATTGACCCAGGTTCAGCACTGCCACTATATTTGTCCCACTGTCACTCACTACCTTGCCCACTTCCAGCTGCCGTGGAGTCAGCCAGCGCGCTATTTGCTGCTTCATGTAATGCAGCAAACACTGGCCTGTGTGTCTGCTACTGCCAAGACAAACTAAGTCTAACACTGCATGGCAGCGTTTCACCTGGCACATGTGATATGAAGGAGCGGGGGTAACTCGCTGCCCTGACGCTCCAGCAGGCGGACTGCCCGTGGAGGTGGAAGCGGATAGTTGTTGGGTGGTCTGCTGCAATCCTGGCTGGAAAACACGTGGAGGTGCCAACAGCAATTGACCGGGTTTCTGGGGGGGTTCCTGCCTCACTGCCACTAAATACATTCAGCCAGTGGGCAGTAAAGGACATGTATTGCCCCTGGCCGTAAGCACTGCTCCAGGTGTCCACAGTGACGTGCACCGTGCTGCAGAGAGACAGCTGCAGGGAGCGTCCAATATTCTCAGCCACGTGGGAGTAAAGGGCGGGGATAGCTTTGTTGGAGAAGTAATGCCGGCTAGGGACCTGCCAGCGTGGCTGAGCACAAGCCATTAGCTCCCTAAAAGCTGGGCAGTCAACCAGCTGGTACGGCAGAGACTGCATAGCCAGCAACTTTGTCAGGTGACCATTCAGTTTGCGCACTGTCGGATTACTTGTGGTGTAAAACAGCTTCCTGGCCACGCACTCGGCAATGGACGGCTGCCAAATGAGAGGAGGTGGAGAAATGCACGCACTGGCCGACGATGAGGTGGATGTACTAGTTACACACCGGGATGCGGGCTGAGCTATGGCCCTGGATGCGGCCTGCCTGACAGAAGGGCCCCCGGGAGAAGTAACCAGCTCTTTAGTATTAATGGGCTGCTCTAAATTGCCAGCATGATGCCGCTTCAAATGGTTCCACAGAGCAGTGGTCCCAACATTTGTGGCTTTCCCACAACTCAATTTCTGTTTACACAAATTACACATGGCCATACTGCTATCCCCCGGCAGAGTGGTAAAATACTTCCACACACCCGACATGCGCCCTCCACAGCTGGCCAAGCTTGTAGCCCTTGCACGCTTACACCCTGGTGCCGGCCCCACTATATTTGGGGTCTCGCTAGTTCCCAGGGAAGCACTAGCCCTAGGCCTAACTCACCTCTGCCCTCTGTTGCTGCCACTACTAGTACCACCCTCCTCCTCTGAGCTCAAATCCTCCTCACCAGCCCGATCCGCTTCCCAGGTCCTCCGGTTTAACACATCAGATTCATCATCAGACTCCTCCACAACACATTTTTGGGAATCCAAATTAGGCTGTTCCCCACCAACTGACAATTCCGGGCAGTCCAAACTCTGACTGCCCTCAGGAAGACTGTCCTCTATAACCGCCGGATTATAAGGTGGGCTTCGGTGGCTTCTTTTTTTAGAAATTGCAGAAGGGACACCACTAGGAGGGAGCACTGAAGCCCGAGAGGTGGCAGAAAATGAAGGGGTTTGCTTGAGTGGAATGGTGGAGAAGGACGAGTCTGACCCCTGGCTACATATGGATACTGTATCAGCAGATGACAGCAGATCATCCAGCTGAGACTGAGATGAGCGTGCCATCCACTCCACTACCTCATCTACTTTCTCCTCCACTACAATTTTGCGCCTCGGTGGGTTAGCCTGGTGGAACAACAGCCAAGTATTGCAAATACTACTAGTAGATGCTCCAGCTACAGGTCTTTTGGCACTGCTGTCCTGTCCCACCTTCTCCTTTTTTTAAAGCTCAAAGTCTGGCTGGACTGGACCCCTTTTGCTTATCCATTTCAGACATTTTTCAATTCACTCTGTGGCCCTGCAGCTGGTCTTTGTCCCTGTGTCTAACTGTCTCTCCCTGTCTCTCCCTATCTCTCCCTGTCTCTCTCTCCCTGCTTGATTAAATACTAGCCCTGAACTGGCCCTGCACTTGCCCTGCAGTATCCCTGATATCTGTAATATGGATTCCCAGAGCAATTACACCCCAATTTTCACAAAACAGGTCTCAGAACTTTACACACAGTGCTTCTGCTCGTCTCAGCAGTCGCAGCAGAAGTGATGCGTCACTGGCTTACCGAGCCTGAGCCAATCACAGCAAGCCCTGCCCATTAGGTCAGGTGACCGCTTTCTTCCTGGGCTTTTGCGCACGATAAAGGAACTAACAGTAAAAGTTCGCTAATGATTGAAATTGTCCGCAACAGCGTATACAGAAACTTATACATAGCAATAGCGTATAATTTATAGGACAAACTACGTAGTGAATGCGTACAAAGCCGAATCAATACACCTAATATTCAGATTCGCTTCACAGCTAAAAAATCCCAAGATTCGATATGAATCAACGAATCGACGAACCGATTCGCTCATCTCTAATGACCATGAAATCCCATGAGGTTAACTCTACCTGAAAATAAATTGAATTAACAAAAGAGTATAGAGTATATCAAAGGTAAAGAGTATATAGACTCTTCATCCTAGCAGAAGCAGTGCTTTTGATAACACTTTCTTTCCATCTTTGTACTCTTCCATTCTCCAAAGTATTGTGCTATCAACTTGTTGCCAAGCAACCATAATAGTTTTGTATCGTATGTGTAGAGAATATACTCATGTTATTTTGGAAGGCTATTGATTGATATATATATATATATATATATATATATATATATATATATAACTAGTGTATGTTTGCAACATTTCATGCTTTCTTCGTCAAAGATTTGTCTTGATTAGCTACCACTATTGGTGATCACAATACTATACTTGCCTTAACTCAAGAGTATGCATATAATTTAAAGGGGTTTTCCAGGCTCATGATATTGACGACCCATCAGGATCAGTTACAGATATCTGATCAGTGAGGGTCGGACACCCCGCATACCCACGGATCAACTGTCCCTTGCCGCCTCTGGTTTTAAAACTGAAACTTTGAATGTAGCATGAAGGAGAGCTCCATTCAAAGTGTAATGGGCATAGGTGTGCATGGCCTCGCTGCCGAGTGTGATGGCTGCTTGAGAGACTGGCACCTACACCCAGCTACTTTCCAACGTGACTGTTACCCAGCACAGATAATTTTTACTTTGACGGAGCAACAGATTAACCTCTGAAGATGCCCAAGAGTAAGTTGACAGATTTCTTTACCACCTGAGCCCAGGACGCATCCCAAGATCGTGCCAACATGATGCTGCAAGATTAATTTACACAGCCTGCTGATACCCCGGTGACCCTGGAGAATGTGCAGCAATTGGTGCTCCTTCTGTGCCAGAATGGATCCCTGTCTGATTTGCATGTGAAGGACAGCAGCAGACATTCTTTTCCCCTGGATGAAGTGTCACGATGTGAACGCTTGGCCCAACATGCCGGCAGTGCTTCAGCATCCACAAGTGCATCTTCCTCTCCCTCTTCAGGCTTCCTTGTGAAACAAAAGCAGCACAGGCTGCCAGCAACTGTTTATCCGCCTGACCCAGGAGCGGAGACCACACCAGGAGGCATCTTGGCAGCTGAAGATATCTTGCAAGACCTTCCTTCCTCTGATAATCGAGTCACAGAGGCTACCATGAAGGCTATGTTAACAGCTTTGCACAAATCCTTTCAATCAGACCTGACAAGGTTAGTGCATCCATTGCATGTGTCTCTCCAACAAACACAAGATAGAGTTCACCATATTGAGACAAAAATGGAAGAGGTGTGAAGGTAGACTGGCTGAAATACTGAATTTTCCCCTCACAGTATTATGTCATTTGTATATACATGTATTCAATGCTATTTGTCCTTGCAAATATATATATCAGCTTTGCAAGTATTTCTACAGCTGTGCAGCGTGTCTAAAATGTAGCTTATGTCCTGGTACATCCTGATACGGATTCGACTCCCCCGCCCACCTGTCCAGGACCCTGCGGTGGGGTGTATTAACCAAGACATGCGACTAGAAGAACAAAAGAATGTGTGTTTAATGCTTACCAGCTTGCTGGGGGAAAGAAACTCCCCACCTTTTCTACTGTGTGTATATGCTTGTGCAATAAACGGAGCAGCCCAGATCACCTCAGTGCCTGAACGTGTTGGGAGACTCCAAACTGACATTTGTGTCCGTCTTGAGATCTTACCATGTGCACAACCGTTCTTTTAATTTGGACAACTGACCTGACCCCTAAGAGGACAGATTGTGTCCCCCTTAACAGAGGTAGTTTGGTCCCACAACGATTTGATAGATGCTCACTATGACCTTTAAACAGAGGTACATCAAATAAAGGAAAAACTGGCGCCTTAATAATGTGAAATTTCGGGGGATCCCTGAATCTGTGGTGCAATTTGATTTGATGTAATATCTTATAAAGTAGCTGATCCCCCTTGGTTCTTTTAGGATTTAATTATAGACAGAGCTAACGTCTGCCTAAACCCTTTTACCTAAAAGATCTAGAAATGTGATGGCTTGCATTCACTTCTATAAGTCAAAAATGTTTTATTAGAGGCTGCGAGAAAATTGAAAGACCTACCTGAACCATATCATCAGATTTCCTTATATGCAGATCTATCCACTGTCACCCTACAACTTCGCAGACAACTTTGCAGACCTTTTGCTCATTACTTCAACTCTCCAAGACAAGAAGATACCGTAACAATGAGGCTTCCCTGCTTGTTAGCTTGTGACCAGAGACAACACAGATCACACAATCAAGACCCTAGAGGAAGGATCTTCAATACTCTGCCAGTGTGACCTGGACCCACAAAGACAGCAACAAGCCTCAGTGTAGAGCGACTGGCAAACTGGTCCCCCTCATAAGCATCCTGATCTCTTAGGTAAAACCTATCCCCTGCAGGGTTCTTAGACATTTGGTCTAAGACTTTCCTCCCGTACTTCACCTACGGTTATTAGTAGAATCGAAGTGAAACAAATTGACCTTAATCTGAATTTCAGGAAAACTTTGATTCATCTTGAATTTGAATTTCCTCTCGCTTCATAATAATTAATCTTTTTTTCTTCTAAAATGGCGTGTTACAAAGTGAAAGTAAGAAGCCCAGGAATGAAATATGATCCATAATGCTGTGCAGCCAGCCAATCAGCAGATAGCTATCCCCTGCGATGTCATAGCCCTATAAGAAGGCTAATCCCATCTGGTCTCTGAAATTTTACTGTGAACTGAGCATAGGGAGAGACATGGCAAGTTCTAGGGACAGTGTTTTAGCAATCTTTTAGCTGTAGAAAACTGGATAGGGACAGCACAGAGACAGTGTAGGGAGGTCATAGGGGAAGTTTTCAGACACTGTAGGGAGAGCATGGGGAGACCAGAGGGAGACTGCAGGGACATTGCAGGCTCTGTTTAATAACCCTGTGCATCTTGTTCCACTGAAGTTCCATTCATTCTTAATCTGTTGTGAATCAGACTTAGTCTGTACAGCCAGTCTAATATTTAGACACATGTACCTAGTTCATCTGCTGCACCATTAATAATTAATCTGTTCAGTTATACATAGAAGTACTGAACATCAGACTCATTGTTAGAGATGAGCGAATCTATTCGTTGATTCGTATCGAATCTTGGGATTTTTCAGCTGCGAAGCGAATACGAATTTCCTTGGATTCGCTTCGTATTATTCGTAAAAGTACGCAAAATTTTACACGCTAACTATACATACGATACGCATGAACCGTACAAAATGTATGCATTATGCGTGAGCGGGACAAGTTCGCAAGAGCGGGAAAGTAAAAATATTTAAATTTAACTATTTGCACGTATAGGGAGTGAAGACTCCTCCCTCAGTACTCCACCCTCCTCTGAGTCAAGCAGTCTAAACCAGTTTAGACCAGTGCTGACTGCTGCCCTGGAAGCAAGCAAGCAAGCATGGCTCTAAAAAAGAAGCGTGACCTGCTGCAGCCCAACTGGAATGAGATGTGTTTTGGGGATGAGTTTCCAGAACCACCGCCCGCTACAAACATCAGGGCGTCACAGGTTAAACTGTGCCGGAGAAACCCAGCCTCTGTGCCTGCCTGCCGATCATCATCATCAACTGAAGCTGCGACTAGTAAGACAGCTGGAGCATCTGCTGGTGTTCGCGTGGCTGGAAGGTCCGCTCTGTCTTATTCAGCGGAAATGGCTGGAGCATCCACTTCACCGCCCAGGAGGAGTTCAAGCCGGAACCCCATTGTTCCGGTATCTGTGACGGCCCATGCACAGGCCCCCTGGAAGTATAAAACCGCGGTGGAGGACTGGGTCATACATGATCTTGACCATCCTAGGCTGGGAGATCCTTCACTAGAACGAAGGAAGGGAACTGTGCTGTGGTTTTCAGTGGGGCGAGGGTCTGGCTTCCTGCAGGATGACAACTCTGGGAAGGAGTATTTCATGGGCCGCTGGTCGGTGAAACGGCCGTACCTGCCGCAAGCTCGTCACATCTTGTACGTGGGGGATCAGGTGGAGTACACCCCCATGGAGTCCGTGAAAGGACCATTTGCAACTGGGGTTACCCTCCTTTCCAAGCCCCTGGTGCCTTCAAGTGACGCAGAAGTGTGGCCGGATGAACCACCAGGTCCAGGATACTTGAGCTGCCTGCAGTAATTCCCAGATGGCATCCTCCGGTTCTGTGAAAAAGCCTCAGCCTCAGACTGCCAGCACCACCACCACCACCACGACAGTCCTTACAGCTGGGTCAGCTGACCACGTCATCCTTCACCTTTCAGTCAACGGTCATCAACCAATACTACCAGCTGCCGTGGAAGGTAAAGCCAGCAGCAGTCGGAGAAGCTGAGTCGTCTTCCCTGGACCATGCAACCTTTCTGGAACCTCTGCAGCCGGAAGTTCTTCTTACCACAGCTGTCCCGGCAGGAGGATCCAGAAAAGCTGAAGTGTCTGCAGCACTCGCCAGCGTGACCACCACCCGGACCCGGTCAAGTCCGAATTCCGGAAGAAGAGAGCACTGGAGTTCTACTATGGCAGCAAGCGTGGCCTACAAGAGGCAGGAGCGTCCTCTTATGACTTTTAGCAGCAGCTCGAGTGAGGAGGATTTCAAGTCCCTCATCTGAGGAACCAACTACTGGCTGGCTGCTGTCCAGGACACTGCTGGAGGAGTCAGGAGGACCTATGGGAGCCACACCATGGACTGCAACTGACGGGTGAGATGCTAGTTGGCAGTAGTTTTTGTTTTGTTTGTGTTGCCCCCATTTGACTCTCACCCAGATGGGCATGGCTGTCAGGACTCCCCCATTCTTCAGAAAATTCCTTGTTGCGCCAAAGTGCGCCTATTTTCCTTTTTAGCCCCTTCTTAGGTTATTTGGGAACCACTTTTGCAAAAAGGGTTCTCTATTTGCTGCTATTTATTATCCGTGTGGATTATACATGATATTACCTTTTTGGATTACAATTTTACCTCACGTGGATTATAATTGAATTTTGGAATATTTGTTCCAGACAGACTGTTTTATCATTGCCAAGCCAACTGGGAGGCATAAGGAGAGACTCAAATGTATATCTGAGCCTTTTATGCTTGCAAATTTGAAATTGATTACACTAAAATGTTTGCATACTTATGTCTTTGCTGTATTTTAGCTACACTGTTTTTAATGGTACAGCACTTTAGCCCATTGTGTCTATTCTTTTTCTGGTACTGTAATGTGTCTTATTAATGCAATTATTATACAGTGTTTTTAGTAAATTATTAACTTATTGAAAGCTAACAGCAGTGAGCACCTTATTTTTCTAGTTTATATAGTCTTCCTCTAAAGACTGTAGGCCGCTGCCTAGCCTCGTGCGTATGACACATTCGCAAGTCATTTGTACGTTAAGGATTCGTACGCACTTTTGTACGCTAATGCTTACGTGTTGCGTACTTTTACATATGCTGACTGTACGTACATAATTTACTCAGGAATGTTCGCAAAACAACGATTGTTTTTTTTTTCACGTAGACTAGACCGAATAAGTTTGTGCAAATACAAATCTTGTCAGATATTCGGCGAATAAAAATTTGAATGATGCGCTAATCTCTACTCATTGTCAACAGGTGGTCTAATATATAGGCACTAGAGATGAGCGAGCACTAAAATGCTCGGGTGCCCGTTATTCGAGTCAAATTTTTCCCGATGCTCGGGTGCTCGTTTCGAATAACGAACCCCATTGAAGTCAATGGGAGACTTGAGCATTTTTTGCAGGGGGCCGGAGCTCTCCATAGGGAAGGTTGCGTGAAAACCTGGAAACCTCAGAAGATGACGGAGACACCACGGAAATGGACAGGAAACAGCAGGGGCAGCATGCATGGATGCCTCTGAGGCTGCCTAATTGTACCATTATGCCAAATTCTGGGCAACAGCCTGGTGGTGACCCTAAAGACAATTGTGCTGACCCAGACCAAGAGGGGCAAGGCACAGGCCCATCACATGTTAGTAAAGCACCCAACTAGCTGCAACAAAGGTCCATCACCGCCTGCCGGTGACACCACTGCCCATGCTGGCACTGCTGTCCTATCCCCCGCTCCACGACGCAGACATAAGCCTGACACAGCGTGGTGACAGCTTGGTGACCAAGTTAGATTGAGGTAGCAGGTGAACCACCCAAAAATTTACCCTGACACAGCATGGCGGTGAGCCCAGAGTGACCAAGTGAGACTGAGGTAGCAGGTGAAGCACGGAATGGCGGTGAACGTCAGACGCTGCCTGCATGAGATTAGGGATAGAGCTGCTGTCTGTCAGGGAGAGTGTTAGGGCCTCAATTTAGATTTTGGTTAGGCAGGAATCACCCACAAAGAACCCAACAGCCCTTCTAAGGGCTACAAGCACCTTTTTTTGGCTCCTCCTGGCTGCTGCATGAGATTATTGATAGAACTGCTGTCTGTCAGGGAGAGTGTTAGGGCCTCAATTTAGATGTTGGTTAGGCAGGAATCACCCACAAAGAACCCAACAGCCCTTCTAAGGGCTACAAGCACCATTTTTTTGGTCTCCTGCTGGCTGGGACTTGTAGTGCAGCTACCGCCATCTTGGCTGCACACTGTTAGGGCGTGAAATTAGAATGTGGTTAGGCAGGAATCATCCACAAAGAACCCAACGGTCCTTCTAAGGGCTACAACAACCTTTTTTTTGTCCTCCTCTCGGCTGCTGGCTGGGACTTGTAGTGCAGCTACCGCCATCTTGGCTGCACGCTGTGCACAGCGACTGGTGGCAGAAGGGACAGCACGTGCTCCACACAGACCCAAAAGAAATTGCCCAAAGTACTCTCAGTACTCATTTTTGCTGCTGCTGTACCTTGGCTTGCTGAGATCTGTAGTGCAGTCTAGGGAATACGTTTTTTCTCTCAGTTATATATATTACAGTCCAGTGAACAATTATGTCGTGTTCTGTACAGTAGCGTCAGTCTAGGGTATACGTTTTTTCTCTCAGTTATATATCCTACAGTGCAGTGCAAAATTCTGTCGTGTGCTGCACACTAGCCAGAGTCTAGAAAATATACATTTTTTTCTCTCATTCATATATCCTACAGTGCAGTGAAAAATTGTGTGGTGTGCGGTACACTAGCGGCAGTCTATAGAATACGTTTTTTTTCTCTCAGATACATTTAATACAGTCCAGTGAAAAATTCTGTGGTATGTGGTACACTATCCGCAGTCTAGAGAATACGTTTTTGGCCTCAGATATTAATTCGACAGTTTAGTGATTAC
This sequence comes from Rhinella marina, assembly GCA_900303285.1. Lineage (NCBI taxonomy): Eukaryota > Metazoa > Chordata > Amphibia > Anura > Bufonidae > Rhinella > Rhinella marina. The sequence goes on from ONZH01015314.1 coordinate 10,950, forward strand.
ACAAAATGTTGAACCCAAGGGCTAAGGGTCGAGGACGTGGGCGTCTAAGTGATGTAGGGGGGCAGAGGTCGTGGTCCTGGGCAGGATGACACAGTACCTACTGATGAGGGAGCAGTGGAACGCCGCAGAGTTTCGCTCACTAGCTTCATCTCGCAACTTACAAGGTCACGTGGTACACCACTATTGAAAGCACAACAGTGCCAACAGGTGATGACGTGGATAGCGGATAATGTGTCCAGTAATTTATCCACCACCCAGTCTTCCACACAGTCCACCCACTTTAGCCAAGGGAGTAGACCTCTGGCTCCTCCAGCTCAACCTCCTTCCCCCCAGCCTGCCCCCCCCAGGAAAATATGGATTCAGATCCGGCATACTCACAAGAAGTCTTTTCAGGACCCTACCCAGAGACACAAACCACTGCTCAACAGCAACCTGAGCAGTTGCTCTGTCCCGATGCCCAAAATTTAGAACTTTCGCAGTCTGTGGGTGATGAGAGTGTGGACTTAGTGCAAGTAGTGCGTCAAGAGGTGTCGGATGATGATGAGACACGGTTGTCAGACATTGACGTTGTTGTCAGGGCAGTAAGTCCCAGGGGGCAGCAGAGTGAGGAATCGGAGGAAGAGCAGGTGGATGATGAGGTGACTGACCCGAGCTGGGTTGGTAAGCCTAGTCAAGACAGTGCTTCTGAGGGGGAGGCAAGTGCAGCACTAGAACAGGTTGGAAGAGGCAGTGGGGGTGGCCAGAGGGAGAAGCAGGGCCAGGGCAAGTAGATCAGCAACTGTTTCACGGAGTGAAGCTCCCGTGCCAAGGCCTAGATGTTCGCAAGTCTGGAGGTTCTTTAACCACTTCCCGTCCGCCCGTTGACTCTAAACGTCCGGGAAGTGGTTATCTATCTCTGAATGGACGTTTCTGAACGTCCATTCAGAGATAGCAGCTGCACGCTAATCGTGCAGCTGCACAGTGGGGTACCTGCTGTCAGTGACAGCAGGGTACCCCAAAGAGAAGGCAGGGACCGTTCCCAGGGGTCCCTGCCTTCTAGATCGCTGTATACACAGCGCTCAGCGAGCGCTGTGTATACAGATCAGGAAGCGCTATTGCGCTTCCTGTTCCGGCCTGGCGGTCACGTGATCGCCGTCGCCGGGAGAGTGCAGGAGCTGCCGGGTCTCTCATAGACCCGATCAACCCTGCACTGAGGCTGTACAGCATAGTATTATGCTGTAAAGCCTTTCTGGGGATGTATTTCCCCTGTAACTGGGGCTACTATGTCAGCCCCAGTTACAGAAGAAATCAAGTGTAAAAAAAAAAAAAAAGGGAAGTTAAATGTCCCCCTGAGGTCTTTTATGACCTTATGGGGGACACACAGTGTAAAAAAAAAAATAAAAAAATAGAGTATTATAAAAAATAAAAAAATCACCTATAGATATATATAAAAAAAAATTTCCCCCCAAATATTTCATTAAAAAAAGTTACAAATAAAAATAAATAAATAAGATAGACATATTTGTCATATATCACATATATATTCATATACCATCGCCTCCGAAACGACCGGCTCTATAAAAATATCACATGATCTACCCCATCAAGTGAACTGCATAAAAAATCTAATAAAAATTATGCCAAAACAGCTTTTTTGTCGCATCCCCTACCAAAAAACATAATATCAAACAATCAAAAAGTCGTATGCATCCCAAAATGGTAGCAGTAAAAACGTCAACTCATTCCGCAAAAAATTAGCCCCCACACAAGATTATAGCCCGAAAAATGAAAAAAAAATGGCTCTTAAAAAATTGCAACACAAAAACATGATTTTTCTTCTAAAAATGCTCTTATTGTGTAAAACGTAAAAAAAATAAATAAAAAATAGACATATTTGGTATTGTTGCGTCCGTAACAACTGGCTCTACAAAAATATCACATGATCTACCCCATCAACTGAATGGTGTAAAAAAAAATATAGAAAAATTCCCCTAAACTGCTTTTTTTTTTTTTTTAGTTAACCTCCCAAAAATTAGATTAAAAAGTGATCAGAAAGCCGGATGTACCCCAAAATAGTACCAATAAAAAGCACAGCTTGTCCCACAAAAAATAAGACCTCACGCAGCTCAGTCCACAAAAAAATTAAAAAGTTATCACTCTTACAAACCATGACAAAAAATTCCATGTTAGAAAATACAGATGCTGCTCCTCCCCTTCTGAGCCCTGGCGTATCCCCAAATAACAGTTTACGACCACATGTGGGGTGTTTCTGCAAACTTCAGAATCGGGGTAATAAATATTGAGTTTTGTTTTGTTGTTAACCCTTGATGTGTTACATGATTGAAATTTAGAAAACAGTGAATTTTTTCAAATTTTCGTTAACTTTTAGATTTTTTTATAAATAAAATTAAAACTTATCGACTCAAATTTACCATTAACTTGAAGTATAATGTGTCACGAGAAAACAATCTCAGAATCGCTTGGATAAGTAAAAGCGTTCCAAAGTTATTACCACATGAAGTGACACATGTCAGATTTGCAAAATTAGGCCTGGTCAGGAAGGGGGGAAATGGCCCAGAGCTGAAGCGGTTAAAGAAAGTGAGGATGACTGACGGACTGTGGTGTGCAACCTTTGCCACACCAGGATCAGCAGGGGAGCCACCACTACCAGCCTAACCACTATCAGCATGCGCAGGCATATGAGTGCTAAACACGCGACTCAATGGAACCAAGGCCGTTCACCTCCTGCGGATCACACCACTGCTCCTTCCCCTGTGTCACATGCTGGCTTGCCGAGTCAACCCCCCGCCCAGGACCCCGGCACGAGCGCCTCCCGCCCTACAACCACCCCTTCACCTCCACGATCCTCCATACCCTACACCAATGTGTCCCTGCGCAGCCATTAGCTGTCTTTGCATCAGACATTGGAGCGCAAGCGCAAATACTATTCCACCCACCCACATGCACAAGCCCTAAACGTCCACATTTTCAAACTGCTGAGCCTGAAGATGCTGTGATATAGACTGGTAGAGACTGAGGCTTTCCGCAACCTGATGGCGGTGGCTGTCCCTCGGTACTTGGTCCCCCACTATTTTTCACGATGTGCCGTCCCAGCCCTACACTAGCACGTGTCAGAGAACATCATCCGTGCCCTGACCAACGTGGTTACTGAGAAGGTCCACCTAACCACGGACACGTGGACAAGTGCTGGCGAGCAGGGACACTATATCTCCCTGACGGCACATTGGGTTAACTTGGTGGAGACTGGGACCGAGTCTGACTCTGGGGCCGCTCATTTACTGCCCAAACCGAGGATTGCGGGGCCTACCTCGGTCACGGTTTCTCAGACTTATTATGCCTCTTTCTCCAACCCCTCCTCCTCCTCCTACTCTCAAATACAATCTGTAGCACGGCGCCTTCAGTTGGTAGCTCTAGGCGCAGCAGCACTGCGTGGGTAAGTGCAAACAAGTGGCGCTGAAACTGCTGAGCTTAGGTGACAAGAGGCACACCTCCCAAAAGCTGTTACAGGGCATCACGGCGCAGACCGATCTTTGGCTGGTGCCGCTGAAACTCAAACCAGGCATGGTTGTGTGTGACAACGGGCGTAACCTGGTGGCGGCTCTGCAACTCGGCAGGCTCACACATGTGCCATTATACACCAATACTATTTCCTAAAGTAACAACAACCCATATAAACACTGCATATAAAACCTGCCTTGCCCATGTGTTCAATCTTGTGGTTCAGCAGTTCCTCAAGACCTACCCCAATTTGTCTGATTTGCTCACCAAGGTGCGACGCATCTGGGCGCATTTCCGCAAGTCAACCACAAATGCTGCCACTCTCAGGGCAGTGCAACGGCGCTTACAACTGACTGCTCACCGACTGTTGTGCGACGTGCCCACACAATGGAATTCCACATTACACATGTTACCCAGGGTTTACCAGCAGAGCAGAGCAATTGTACACTGCCAGATGACAACTTCCACGAGAACTGGTAGTCAGGTTAGTCAGCTTCTTCAAGTGTACAATGAGGAGTGGACGTGGATGTCTGATATCTGTCAGGTGTTAAGGAACTTTGAGGAGTCAACACAGATGGTCAGCGGCGATACCGCCATTATCATCGTCACCATCCCGCTGCTTTGTCTGCTGAAAAAGTCACTGCTCAGCATGAAGTCAGAGGCTTTGCGCTTGTCACAGGAGATGAGGAAAGAAGATACGTTGCTTGATAGCCAGACCACCCTCAGGTCTGTTTCTCAGCGCTAATTCGAGGAGGAGGAGGATGAGGAGGAAGAGGAGGAAGAAAAGGAGACTGCTGGTGAGACTGAAGAGGGTGCCTATGCTCATTCCTTCTTATCTGTTGAGCGTGTATGGGCTAAAGAGGAGGAGTTGGAGGAGGAGGAAATGGAGAGTCAGCCTATTGAGGAGATTATTGCGCGTTGGGACTCTGGCGCACATGGCTGACTTCATGTTAGGCTGCCTTTCCCGTGACCCTCGCGTTAGAAGCATTTTTGACAACACCGATTACTGGACCCCAGGTACAAGCAGAACTTTTCCACTCTCATTCCTGTAGAGGAAAGGAGTATGAGAGTGAATCAATATCAACAGTCCCTAGTGCACAAGCTGAAACTATCCTTCCCATCTGACACTGCTAGCAGCAGAGGACGTAGTTCTGTGTTCCAACTAGCGGGGGAGAGGAGGGGAGCAGGCATCTTGTCAAGCACTGGCAAGGGAACACTCTCCAAGGCCTTTGCAAGTTTTATGGCACCCCAGCAAGACTATGTCACCCGTTCCCCAGTAGGTGGGAGCTGTTCAG
>ONZH01015315.1:0-27323 GCA_900303285.1 Rhinella marina
ACCAGCATGAGCTCACCCACCAGGTCACTGCCTACCTGGATTGTACCCTGCCCCAAAGTGTCACCGACCCCGTGCAGTACTGGGCAGAGAAACTGGACATTTGGCCTCAACTGGCAGAGTTTTCTTTGGCTCTACTGTCCTGCCCAGCCAGTAGTGCCGCGTCAGAGAGGGTGTTCAGTGTGGCGGGTAACATCGTAACACCGCAAAGAATGAGGCTCTCTTGCCACAGTGTTGAGATGCTGACTTTTATAAAGATGAATCATGCCTGGATTACATCGGATTATACCATCCCCCTGCCTGATGTGAATGACTAAGTCATCAGTCACCCGTCTTGCATGGCAATCCGTGTGTCCAAGAAAATGACCTTAAGATTCCAAATATGTGCCCAACGTAAAAATCCGTAATTTAACTTATTAAGTAATGTTCCCCCCTTAGACCCCAAATTAAACAAAATCACCTTAAAAATTCCCTACTTCATTCTGATACATTTAAATAAACAGAACCCCATCTCCAAATTTAATGCCCATGGTGTGTTGGCCATTTAACATCTCCACACCAGCTTAATGCCTCACACCGGTGCACCGTCCAACCCATACCCCAAGAACAGTACCATCCCTAAAAATAATCCCCACGACTATGCTTCACAAAGTGGGGATTTCACCTTTTGTGAACTATAGCCGTGGGGTTCTATCCCTGGCACCCGTGCCAAGGATCACTACTCACCGTTTTGTGAGCTGGTACTAACTGTTCTTGAGGTATTTTGTTGATATCATGAGAGTAGTAAAATCTCGCACCGCAAATCCCGATGGGGTTCTTCTCTGTGCGAATGATTTCACGCCTCTCATGCAGTCACGCGTGGAATAAGGCTGTCTATGGGGTATATATCACGGAGGCTGCTGTCCTTCAGCTGTGATATAAAACACCTCCACAGTTAGTTACAGCAACAAACAGTTGCTGAAAGGCAGGTTAACTTGCCTTATTTACTGGTGCCTTTACAATGGGATGCTTTTTTGGGGTTCTCTGCTGCCTAAAATCCACAGCGCATCGTTGGCTGATTTTATGCCACCTTCAGTACTATGGGGCTGGACGCAAATACCCAGTTCAGCGCAGAACTGCGTATGTCCGGACGGCACCATAGTACTTAACGCCGTTTGGTGAACGGTATAAAAATGCCCTGTGGATTTTACATAGCAGACCCGCAGCCACATGTGAAGGTACCCATAGGGTGAGGTTTTTTGGGAGTGACAAAAGTGAGGGCGGGAAGGTCACTCCCATACCCTATCAGGGGTTTTTCCCCTACCCACTTTAAAAGATAAGTCCAGGCAATTAATTACTTTCTGTGCCCTTACTTGACCCAGAAACTTAGGCCCCATTCACACGACCGTAAGTGAATGGGGCCGTATCTATCCGCAAAACTGAGGATAGATACAGCCCCATTCACTTCTATGGGGCCAGGAGCGGCGGCAGGGAGCTAGCTCCATGCCGCGGCTCCTATTAAGAAAGTGCTATAGTTGTCTGTGCGCATGGACAACTATAGGCATTTTCAATGGGGCCGCCCGAAACACACGCCGGGCGGCCCCATTAAAAATGCCTATAGTTGTCCATGCGCACGGACAACTATAGCACTTTCTTCATAGGAGCCGCGGCATGGAGCTAGCTCCCTGCCGCCGCTCCCGGCCCCATAGAAGTGAATGGGGCTGTATCTATCCGCAATTAATTACTCGGTTAGGACATCAAACTGGTGTATCAAAGAGAGATATATATATATATATATATATATATATATATATATATATATATATGTCTTGACAACAGCCATAGGCCCAGATTCAACAGGTTTTACACCAGAGTAGTTGCGTCAATTTGTAAAGCGAGTGCCAGTGAGGTGTCCATTTCATGAAAATTGGACACGTATTTTTGGATAATGGAACTGGCATAAAGCCTTCTTGAATCTGTGCCTTTTTAAATGTCCTTTCTTCAAAGGGTTAATAAACTCAGCCTGCAGCAAGGGGAAAAAATGGTTCTGTCCGCGGGGGTGTTTCTCTTGTGGACACTGTTTCTAATTACCAGCGAGAGGGTGTTTCTTTTAACCAACACCCCTGCATCCTGGTTGGCTGAGGTGGTGGTAGCGGCTAAGGGGTTAAAAGGATGGCCCTGATAGGGGGACGGCCTCTTTCTCCAGCATCTTCACTGAAAGCTTCCCACCCTCCCTTCCCCATTATTTCATCGTTTTCTTTACTTTTTCTGATTCATTTCTGGTTTGTTTCAGTGTTTTACATTACAAGTCACAGCAGAGGTCGGTTGACGATTTCAGATGGAGAAGAAGGCAGACTTGCCCACAGAACGCTGTGGGGCATAGCGCTTCAATACTCCGGGTTATGGTGTTTATGGTCAACAAGTTGAAGTTTTGGAATAAGATAAGAAAATAAAGCTGTGACCGACCCTTACCCAACTTAAGGTGTTGTGTGTTTTATTGGCCGGCTGCAAGGGTGGTTTGGTGGGGGGTTTAGAGAGTTCAGTCTCGGCAGTTGCAGTGCCCGGGGTGCCATGGTTGCTACAGGGGCGACCCTTTCCCCCTCCAGGACCCTCTAAGTTGATTTTCCTTTATGTCCCAGGGGTAGGAGTGCCGAGGGGTATTTAGGTCACTTAAGTCTTTGGTGGGATTGTCACGGTGTTCCTACCTTGTGAGATGAACAGGCCCCAGGCGGTGGCTCCGGCTGCAGAAAATTACTAGTATTAATAATTGAGGGTCGTCAGATGTGAATGATGCGCAGACTTTTGGGAATGGTCCAACGTAGTTTTATTGACTTAACTTTGAATGTAAATAACTCAGTTCATCCTTCAGCTTGGTGTCCAGCAAGTGCAGCTTATTGCTTATACTTGGCAGATGCTTGGAAATTCAAGTTTCAGGCTTCCGGTTCTAAGCTGAGGTTACCTCTTAAGTCTGGCTTCCCTTGAGAGTATTGGTGTGCCTTATTGCTGACTATATTAGTCTGTCTTTAGGGTACAGCAGAGCTGAAGGTGCTCTGCTTTCCTGCACATGTCCTCCCCAATCAGGGTACAGGGGACAACTCCCTGACTAAACTGTCATTTCCTCCTCACCGCAGGAAGTTGGAAGAACTTCACTTCTCTCCAGCAGAGGGGGTCAGAATGGACTAAGGACCATACCATTCTGGTAAAACTACATCTGAATCTGCCATAGTATTTACTGACACCTGCTGGTCCACCAGATACATATAAAAGACATTACATACACACAATGGCCCTGATTTATCACACCTTCACTCCAGAATTCTGTCTTCAAAAAGTCGCACGATAGGGCTTTTGCGACTTTTTTGCGCATTTTTTTGCGACTTTTTGCATGTGTACACAACTCACTCCAGTTTGTAATATGGGTGGAAAAGTGGGTGTGGTTAGCCATGTTAATGAGTTTCACTCCAGATTTATCATTGCGACTTTTTAAAAAAAGTCGCAAAATAGTCGCAATCTCACTCCAGGAGGAGGGTGGAGTAGGAAAAGTGGAGTAGCTTCTCTAGACAGAAGTGTTAGGTTTAAGGACAAGCCACATTTATCAAACAACCTGTGACGTTTGATAAATGTGGCAGAAAGTACTCCAACACAGACTGAAGCAAAACTGACTTCAAATATTTTCCTAATGATAAATTCCCCCCATTGACTATTGCGCTACTATGCTGGTACGTTCCTGCCTTGTGAGTAGGGTGTCCGATCTCTGTTATCCCCTCTCAGCAGACGAACAACCTAACTGCACTAAGCAACCATTTCTGACTGACTCTGAATATTCTGGCCACGAATACCAAAGAAAGCATGGGGGTGTCTTCACTCCATAATCCCACCATTGTGAAATGATAAGCCCGCAAACGGAAGGGTGGCTTCATTCTGTAATCCCTTCCAAGCACCAAAGCCTGATAATGCTCTACGCTTTGTCACCTTGATGTCTATCAGTAGCTGCAAGTTATTTTTTTCCTGGAGGCGGTGCTCAAGGCCTCAGGACATAGTGAACTAGGAGGAGGAATCTACCTGTCCTGCCAGAGTTCCAGTGAGAGACTATTCTCTCCTGACACATATAAGACACATCTATAGCAGTGAGGATAACCCTGAAGGAATAAGAGAAAACTGCTTGTGGCTCTGACACCTGGCTACCATGAACCGTTAGTGTGAAACGCCCTCAGAGGCAGCATATATATCTGAGGTAGAGACAAGTAAGGTGCTAACTATCTGGCTAAGTGCATGACCATACATTAAAGTGCATTGGAGGACACATTGTGGCACCTGCAAAGAAACACACACAATGGGCAATATTCTTGATCGTTGCTGAAAGGTAAAATATTAGTGCAAACATTTAAGTGCAAATATATTAAAGGCATAATATAGGATATCTGTGGTTACATTCAAGTCCATCTTTTCTTCTTCTTTGGCTTGAGACTGGAACAAAGTCCCAAATTCAATTGAAATTTGTAATCCACATGGGTAATAAAATAGGTTATAAATAGCTGAAAAGGTTTCTTGACAAACCCTGTTAAAAGTTATTTTCCAACAACCTGAAAAGGGGGTAAAAAGGATGTGGTGCGCAAACATGGCGCAACTTGGATTATTGCAGATGGGGGGAGTCCAGCCACACTTGTCCAGCATGGTGGAGACTTAAAACACGGGCAACAGAACAAATTAAAACATAGCCAACAGGTTCTCACCAGTCAGGGCTCAGTCCACGGGGTGGCTCCCATTAGTCCTGTAGTTCTTTGCCAGTACTTGAGTGTGGGCTACCCTTAGTGGAAAGCCGGCACATCCTCCTCGTCGCTGCTGGAGCTGAACGACATAAGAGGTCGCTCCTGCCTCTGATAGGCCTCACGGTAGGCAGCGGCCATTCCCCAGCGTCCTCTTAAAGATAGATGTGGCACTGGCACTGACTGTGGTAGCCATTTTGGAACGGACCCTGTAAGGCCCGGATGCTCCTGCCAGGCCCACTGGCGACCGAACCTCGGGTTGTAGAGGCTCGGCCAGAGGCCTACCCCGGGCAACAGATTGGGCTGCTGGTGCCTCCTGCATCAGGTGGTAGGTGGCCAGGGGGTTGAAAATAAATTTGCTGCCTGTAATCTGACCCACCTGGAACGCTGGCAGTGGAGGAAGCTCGGGAATGAGTTGCTCCGGCTCGCCGAGAAGAGGTCTTGCTCCTGGCTGACTGTCTCCCGCTTCATTATCTCGTGGATGGTGAGTAAGGGTGGCAGTCACGGAGTGATCTTCCCATTCCTCTTGAGGTGCCTCTGGCCTCGGTGGTCTGGTGATGACCTTCACCCCGGTGGCAAAGGGGCCTTGTAGGCTCTTCATAGGCGTGAATTCTACGAAGTCGCCCACATGGAGGTTGTGTCGTGCTGGAGGGAGGTACGGCCTCTTCACGGAGCGACGATTAATGTAGAGCTCCTCAGCGGACTCCTCGTCTGTGATGAACCCCACGCCGCGGTCCACGCTAAACCAAAGCACAGTCCCGGTGCGCCTTTCGAGAGTCGGGTCACCACGTCGGGGATGTTCCAGCACCTCGACCACCCACTCTTCTACAACCCTTTTATAGTCCCACAGGGTAGTAACATTTTAGTTACCGCAGCAGGAACGATGGGGTTCTGTCGGAGGTCGTTATGTCGGGGCTTAGGCGAGGTGGGGACTCCGGCCACTCGGTTGTGGACTTCCTCTGCAGGCCCGGCCGTCTCGACTCGGACTTTGGCCCGGATGTATGGTGGCTTCCTGAGTGCACCGATGGTTGCGTCCATCTTCGGGACCACGTGTGCGGCCTCGCTTGCAGGATCTCCAGCTGCTATCACCGGTAGATGAGGCACTTCGGGGTTCGGCACCAGCTGTGCCTTGCGGATAACTTGGTCCAGGCGAACCTCCGCTGGTCTAGGTGTAGGCTCATATGGGTCGGTGCCCCAGACCATATCCCCCCAACTAGGGCCACGCTGACGGGACGCCATGTTGTTGTCTCTCTCTTTCTTTGCATACACCGGAGATGAAGGAGGAGCTAAGGGGATGGAGTCTTCGCTCTCAGTGCTCCCCCCAGCAAGTTCCTGGCGGGCTGGATTGGATTTTCCCGCGCTACAGGGGGCCGTGCCATGGTTTTCCCGCTCTTGAGGAGACGGTTTCTTTGCTTCAGCATGAAGAAGCTGTGCCACTAGTGAGAAAATGGCGTTGCTAACTCTTCTGGTGCCGGCGCGCAGCGTTTTGCGCCGTCTGCACCGCAGCAACTGTGTCAAAGTCATTTTTCAGTAGACATCTGTCAGGTTTTCTGACTAATTCTTTGGCCTTGTAGATAAAAGGCTATTAGTTTAAAGTCTGTTTTAGGGATGGTTGAGCTGTGGCCTTAACGGGACAGGCACTTCAGACTCATCCTGTTCGTGACGCTAATGCGTACATATTCAGTTAAGTAGCGTACCTTTGACAACGCTACACTGTATGTTCGTTACTTGAGTAGGAATGTTCGCAGACGCAGTGTATGAGTACGCTAATGCGTACATATTCAGTTAAGTAGCGTACCTTTGACAACGCTACACTGTATGTTCGTTACTTGAGTAGGAATGTTCGCAGACGCAGTGTATGCGTACGCTAATGCGTACATATTCAGTTAAGTAGCGTACAATTGACAACGCTACACTGTATGTTCGTTACTTGAGTAGGAATGTTCGCAGACGCAGTGTATGAGTACGCTAATGCGTACATATTCAGTTAAGTAGTGCACCTTTGACAACGTTACACTGTATGTTCGTTATTTGTGCGGGAATGTTCGCATTAGCGTACGCATTAGTGTAAATTCTCAAATATGCGTATATTTTGCATCGCCATTGTTGAAGTCACTTGGATTTTTTCCACTTTTTTCATTGTAATAGCAACTGCAAGTAAACGAAACTATACCCTATCTGACTCTCATTATTGTAGAAGCAATTATACAGCCGTTATAGCAAGGTTCGTTTTAGGTTCGGTTCGTACAAATCCGAAATTCAAGAAAGTTCGCCGAAGCGAAGCGAACCAAACTTTTCAGTTCGCTCATCCCTAGTTATAGGGGTCAAGAACTGGAAAAAAAAAATGTCCAACTTTATAATTTTTTTATCACTATCAAATTGCAAGAAAAACTATACATCGCCGGATTCGTACTGACCAGTAAAATGAAAGTAACTGGTCAGTTTTAACGCACATCGAACGCCGTAAATAAAAAAAAACCCGTAAATCTGTGGCAGAATTGCATTTTTTTTGCAATTTCATGCAATTTGAAATTTTTTCCCCGCTTCCCACTACACCATATGCAATATTAAATGGTGGCGTTGGAAAGTGCAACTTGTCCTGCAAAAAACAAGCCATCATGCAGCTATGTGAACAGAAAAATAAAAAAAGTTATGGCTGTATCAAGGCAAGGAGCGCAAAACGAAAACGCAAAACCGAAAAAACCTCCGGGGCTCAAAGGGTTAAAGGGGTTCTCCGGGAATTAAGAAAATGAAAATACTTAAATATTACTTCATTATAAATATATTCCCAAATACCATTCAGTAGTTATAATGGCTTGTTTTGTCTAGGGAGCAATCATTAGGAGAAACAAAATGGCCGCCGCCCTATTAGTACACACAAAACCTGTCCTAATCAGACAGAAGGACAAGTTTCTTCACAACACTGAGATAAAGAGCTGCCCCATCCTCCTCTCTGCTTGTCAGGGATTATGATTCTGAATATAGATGATAAGATCTTTAACTGAATCTCTGTTAGAATTGAGTTCATGAGCAGATGTGGCTAATGAGCAGCAGCAAACTCCATTACCACAATCCCACATTACCACAGTCTGTCCTGTCTTTCCTTTGTACTTCATATCTCCTCATGAATTCCATTCCCACAAATATTCAGGTAAATATCATATTAAACTGTATTCAGGATAATAACACTGCCAATTAAAAGAGGAGGATGAGGCAGCTCCTTACCTCAGTGTTGTGAAGTAATGCTGTGTGATTAGGACAGGTTTTCTGTTTACTAATAGGACAGCGGCCATTTTGTTTCTACTAATCATTGCTCCCTAGACAAAACAAACCAATATAGCTAATGAAAGGTATTTGGGAATATATTTATAATAAAGTAATATATATGTATTTTCATTTTCTTAATTCCTGGAGTTTATTAACTTTTTCTGTGGGGAATAGAAAAAAAGCAATAGCGTCAATAAGTCTATTTACCTAAAATTTGCAACATTCTCTATGTGGCATAAATAACATGATAACTTTATCCTATATGTCAGCATGATTATGACAATACCAAATATATATTTTTTTTTTCTGTTTCACTATTTTTCCACAAAAAAAGCCCTTTCTAAAAAAAAAGTTTTTGCATTGTGCATTCCAAAACTCATAACTTTTTATTTTTCTTTCTACAGAGCTTTATCAGGGCTTAATTTTTTTCCCATTGGAAACCAATTTTCAATAAGAAAGGGTATGTGTCTGTTTTAACTTGGAGATTTTTTAAATAAAACTTTATGTAATTTTTTATTTTACGCTTTTAGTTCCACAAGGGGACTTTGACATGCGTTCCTCCAATTGCTTCCATAATTCTGACAGAGAGAGCCCCCGCCCTCTAAAACTTCTTAGATTCCGATTATTGACTGCGGCATCTAAGGGGTTAAAAGACCTGGAGCAGTAATTCCGCAATCTGGACAATTAGAGTAGGAGTCCAGCTGTCATGAGAGAGTTCGGCTCCTGCTCTTTGCTGCATTGGAGAATCCGTGCAACACTTAGACTTGGCCGCCATAAAAAGGAGACCTAGCCTAAGACCCCTTAGTAACCACCATAAAAAGGTGCATTAGTGGTCACTAAGGGGTTAATATTTTCCATGAAATAACACAAGTAAGGAACAGTCAACGTAGCTGACGTAATGTCTACTGTTAAGCTAATACTGATGTCTGACCCAAAAGCATTTGTATACACTCTCCAACATAAATAATTTAGCACATAAAACCTAGGTAACAATGTTTCAAGGAGACAAGCATAATCTAGCTCTGATGTAGAAACATGTAATCATAAAGCTGGGCTGTTAAACCAGGCTGTGTGACTGTGTGCAGTACACCCAAGCCTTAGAGGGGTTGTCCAAGATGATTAAAACTCTCAGACAAGCCCTCCAATAGCCTAAAATAGTGATGCTATAAGCACCACACTCTCCAGCTCAGTTCTCTGTGGAACTAGTCCAGTCCTCCTGCTGCTGCTTGTTCACAATCTGCTGAAGTGACATGGTGGCATATGGCATGTGCAGCCAATCATCTGCTTAGCAATCTAACACTGAGTGAAGTGATTGGCTGCAGTGGTCAGGTACAAGCAGTGGCAGGAAGCATGAACAACAGTCCCTCAGAGAACGGTGCTGTAGAAAGGGGTGCATATAACATCATTTGTTTGTATTTTAGGTTATAAGAGGGCTGGTCTGAGATTTTAAATTATCTTGGACAAGCCCTATAATTGTCCCACCCACAATCGCCAGAATGAGTATATGACCAAATGTGATTCTGTTGACAAATTATCTGTTAATACCACTTGAATGAAAGCACTAAGACAGTATATACTGTACCTCTACTGGCACTTGTTCTCATATTTCCTGACTTCTCTCATTAGCTCATCTTAATGTTTCTGCAAATACTATGGAAACTGGCTATAACATACCTGAGGAAGAACCACACATTGGGAGGCCAGCATCATTTGTTTGGTAACATCTAAATTGTGTATATTGAATGATCTTAGAAGGTTCCACATGTTGTGCACATAAAAGTCAATCATTAATTTATCATTTGTGAGTCCATAAGTAGGGGGCATGTTCTATATAAAAAGGTGGGACATGAGTTCATTTCTTTGTGTGTCACATTTCTGAAGTGGAAGAGGAAGTTGTAATTATACCACATCATCACCACTACAATCTAGACAGAGTGCAGGTAAACATTGAAGAGGATGCACCATCTGCACAAGTGCTGTGGCCTCTTCCACCAGCTGATCATCTGAGGTACTGGGTGTTGGACCAACAGTGATCTGATATTGATTACCTATACTGAGGACAGTACACTGCTACAGATGGATCTGGATAGACTGGAGGCTTGGGCAGAGAGGTGGCAGATGAGGTTTAACACTGACAAATGTAAGGTTATGCATATGGGAAGAAATAATGCAAGTCACCAGTACATACTAAATGGTAAAACACTGGGTAACTCTGACATGGAAAAGGACCTAGGAATTTTAGTAAACAGCAAACTAAGCTACTGAAACCAGTGTCAGACAGCTGCTGCCAAGGCCAATAAGATAATGGGTTGCATTAAAAGGGGCATAGATGCCCATGATTAGAACATAGTCCTGCCACTTTACAAATCACTAGTCAGATCACACATGGAGTACTGTGTACAGTTCTGGGCTCCTGTGAACAAGGCAGACATAGCAGAGCTGGAGAGGGTTCAGAGGAGGGCAACTAAAGTAATAACTGGAATGGGTGGACTACAGTACCCAGAAAGATGACCAAAATTAGGGTTATTTACTTTAGAAAAAAGATGACTGAGGGGAGATCTAATAACAATGTATAAATATATCAGGGGTCAGTACAGAGATCTCTTCCATGATCGATTCATCCCCAGGACTGTGACTGTGATGAGGGGACATCCTCTGCGCCTGGAGGAAAGAATGTTTGTACATAAACATAGATGAGGATTCTTTATGGTAAGAGCAGTGAGACTATGGAACTCTCTGTCTGAGGAGGTGGTGATGGTAAGTTCACTAAAAGAGTTCAAGAGGGGCCTGGATGTATTTCTGGAGGGTAATAATATTACAGGTTATAGTTACTAGAGATGGGTCGTTGATCCAGGGAGTTATTCTGATTGCCTGATTGGAGTCAGGAAGGATTTTTTTTCCCCTAAAGTGGGAAAAATTGGCTTCTACCTCACAGGGTTTTTTTGCCTTCCTCTGGATCAACTTGCAGGATAACAGGCCGAACTGGATGGACAGATGTCTTTTATCGGCCTTATAAACTATGTTACTATGTTACATTTCTAAAGGAAATCAGTAAAATAATTTTGATTTATTACTTATTTTCTTTTCCCTAACCTCTAACACTAAAACAATATTCTGCTAATTGAGAGGCATTTGTATGACAATAACAAGCTTATTGCCCAACGTATTTGCACTTTTATTAAGTTACAATTATAATACAAATTGCTGTCTGTATGCATGGCTATGTACTTATTATATGAAACCTCTGCAGAACTAAAGGGGCTTTCTATTTTTTCTGATGCAGGAATGTACCCCTAATGCCACAAGGCAATTAAGGAGAAAGCTATTCAACTTTGAGCTACTCAGAGCCAATCACTTACCACTAGTGTATATGTCTTATGCAATTAAATTAGAAGTGAATGTGCACATTGCCTGTATAGATTGATGGTTCGGCCTCAGAATCATTCACTCCAGTGGGCCCAAGGAACTCCAGTTCAACACATCAGAGATGTTCAATATTTTCTGGTCGGAGGTCTACTTTGTCATACTGAATCATTTGCAAGAGTCTTAATTAGAGATGAGCAAATCGAATCCAGAGAAGTGGAATTTGATCCAAATTTCAGGATAAATTCAGTTTGCTGCAAAGCCAAATTTCCTTGTGCTTCGTTGTCGATTTAACCTGAAATAGTGTAAAAAACAATAAAAAAAAATCATACTTACCTCCTCCATTTGCTTGCAACAGGCCAGCTGCCACCATCTTGATTGAAGATCTCAGCCGAAACGCAGGCCAAAATCCTGGCTAGTGTCACAATGTTGTGCAAGATTTTGCGCCAGATCTTCAAAAAAGATTGCGGCGGTCGGCCCTTCGTGAGCAAATGGAGGCGGTAAGTAGAGATGAGCGAATCTATTCGCTGCTTCATAGATTCGATATGAATCTTGGAAATTTTCCGCTGCGAAGCGAATCCGGATTTTTTGAGATTCGCTCCGTTAGATTCAAAAATGTTCTTAAAGCTTCCTACGCATTCGCTACGTACTTGTCCGATAAATTGTACGTTAATGCTACGTATAAGTTACTTTATACGCTGATGCGTACAAATTCAGTTAATTAGCGAACTTTTACTGTTAGTTCGTTATTCGTGCGGCATAAAGTCCGGGAACAAAGTGGTCACCTGACCTAGTGGGAAGGGCTTGCTCTGATTGGCTCACAGGCTCGGTAAGCCAGTGAGGCATCAGTTGGGCTGCGACTGCTGAGACGAGCAGAAGCACTGTCTATGAAGTTCTGAGAGACAGAGAACTCTTGTGTTAAAATTGGGGTGTAATTGTTCTGGGAATCCATAATACACATACACACAGAGAAACAGGGAAAGAGACAGGGAGAGACAAAGACCTGCAGAGCCACAGTCAAGTGAAAATGTCTGGCATGGAAAAGCAAAAGGGTTCCACTTCCAGCCAGAACTCGAGCTCCAAAAAAAAGGAGAAGGTGGCAGACGCCAGCAGTGCCAAAGGACATGTAGCTGCAGCTTCTACTGGTAGAATTCGTAATAGTTGGACGCAAGCCTCGGATCACCTGCTGCACTATCTCCTTCTGCTGGTTCAGGTGGCGGTGTGTGCCATCGTAATCCTGCCGGTCAATCAGGCGGATCATGTATTTAAGCTCTCCAGAGCTAAATGCTGAGGATCGCCTGGATGCCATTTGTAAAACTTTGCTCTGCCTCTGAGGAGTACACACCGCGGCCTAGCGTCGTGCGTGCCTGCGTATTACGCAATTGCTAGATAATAGTACGCTGAAGATTCATAGGCAATTTGTACGCTCATGCGTACGTGTTCACATAAGTAGCGTATCTTTAACAACTGTACGTTCGTTATTAGTGCGCGAATATTCGAAAAACACCACATAATAACGTATGATTTGTACGCAGCTTCGCCGAATAGATTCGTATGAGGTACGAATCTTTTGAAAAGTTCGGCGAAGCGAATTTTGGATGATTCGCTCATCTCTAGCAGTAAGTATCATTTTATTTTTTTGCTGTTTAGTTTACACGGTTTTTACTCTCAGATGAAAACGGCATCTGAGGGATACAATGATGGGTAGCGCCGCTGTCGCCGCTCCCTATCATTACACCCGCTACTTACAAAAAAATGTGACTTTATTCGTAAAATTCGCTGAAGCAGCTGAATCGAATTTTTAAAAACTTTGATCATCTCTAGTCTTAATATATGATAAATATCTGGTCAGTAATCCTGACATGTCTGTAAATTTTAGCATTTCATATGCCATTCTGGCACATGACTGCCGAGCCCAGAGATTGGCGGGTAATAGGGCTGCAGTGCTGAGACACCAGGACTGCAAACAGGTGAGTTTTTTTTTTTTTTTTTTTCATTTGGAAACAAGGTTGGAGGAATGGTTAATTCTACTCCTAGGCCGGACAACCGCTTTAAACAGATATCTCAGAAGCACTAATTGGTTCTCTCTAAGCAGCCACTAATACCAAAGACCCTAATCGACAATGTTTATATATCTTTTGAATATAACGGAAAGACAGTGACCAGGCTCGGACTGGCCCACAGGGGAACAGGTCAATCTCCCAGTGGGCCCCTGAGTAAGGCAGACCCCTAGTCCCCCACCTCCTGCACAAGAGGCACAGTACACAGACTGCACAACATATAGATAGGAAGTTTATTATTATAGATGATTACGAGATGACTTCCAGGCACATAGGCAGGCCAACCAGTATCCTTTTTTCCATTGTCCAGCCTTCTCAAAATCACTGCAGGGACCCTCATAATCAATCATTTTGGGCATGTTGCTGCTGCATGTAGCTGTACAGAGGACCCCCAGAATTAATTTTACTGCTGAGCCCTAGACACTCCTGTCCAACATTGACAGTGACCCTTTAAATGTATGGAAGCACTTCAACAAAATAGGAGATATGTGTATTTTAGCTACATTACTGATTTGAACGATTCACAGTAATACAGTGAGAATCCACATACTGTACTACCCCATGTCCTTAAATAAACCGCTCCATGCAGAAAGGTCTAGTGATATGTTAATTGCTTGTGTGTACAGCCCTTTTAAAGGATTAGGAGACACAATCTGCAGCCCAACTATCAATTCAATGTATTATTTTAATGTATTTATTGAATCTGAATGTTTTAAAAATGTAAATGGATTTGCTTCTGAGGCCAGCTTTAAAATGAGATTTTCTGGCTGCACTCCAAGTCTTTAATCATATTTCTAATGGAAATGTCATGGTGCAGCTTCTGTCGAGATGCAGACCACATGACCTCATGCTTAAAGCTATTTTTATAATGCATTCCACTTTTTGTGTTGAGGGCAGCAAATAAAATAGACATTGCGATCATAATCAGCAGTCTAATGCTAGAAAACAAAGGGAACCATGGAAGAGCTGCATAGTCGGCTATCTGTCGTGGACATTGCTATAAGCCCAGGTTTATATATCTGACAGTTTTTGCCTACTGCTTATGAACAAGGCCTCAGATTGTCCCTGCTTAATAATAATTTACAACCATATCATATGCCGAGTAAATTTACAGTATAGACTAGAGGAAAAAGGAATGGTAGAGGTTGGCTTTAAATACAGATAAGGGTTGTAAATTCAGATTGAAGCTCCACCTCTAAAGACATTTTCATTTTTATACACTCCTCCACATTGAAATTGCACCATCAAGAAGAAAAATCAAGGAGTTATGGAAATAATGGGATTAATAGACATGTTAATGATATACTAATGCTAAAAAATGGAAACAAAATATTCAAAACATCTCGATTTATTCAGTACTGAAAAAATACACGCACTTATACATTTTGGCATGCTATCAATGAGACTATTAATGGTTGTCTGAGGAATGTTCTCCAATGCTGAATCATCAAGATCTGCTGCTGGCACCTCCTTTTGCAACCAATGACTTACAAGATGTGCTCGATGGAAAACCGGAGACGCTTCAGGCAATGGTAGCATGTATAGGCCATGTCTACTGCTCACAGTAGTATGAACAAGATGGGGTCTGGCTTTGTCCTATGGAAAACCACCTCTGAGTTCACTGTGACAATGTGTTGCTGTGTAGTCTGGCTTCCAGCGCTGTTGCGTTCTGGCTGCGCTGGTGTGGATGTGTATCTATGGCCATGTGTCATTGCTTCAGTACACGTCCTCTTTCAGTGTATGCTAGTTGTTGGTGTCGTGCGTGCTGTCTTCAGCATCTTTGTGTGAACTGCCTCCTGTAACTGATATTCCCGTTGTGCTGTGTTTCTCTGCCACTGTTCTCCGTGACCCTTGTATACCATGTGAGCTATTCTTTTGAATGTATACTGGCCGCAGATAGTTAGGTGCGCCGTTGCTACTGTGTTGACTGGTTGCCGGAGTCGTGTGAATGTGTGTCTAGGCATTGTGTCGGTGTGGCAGAGCATATGTTCTGTGGCCCCTGTGTACTGGCAACGGTGGATTGGTTTGTGAACAGTGTCTGTCTAGTTTTGTCCTGTCCCTGTAGGGTTATTTCTCCAAACGGTATTCCTTTCTGTTTCCATATCAGCGAGGTTAATTCCCCCAATCTGAAAAAATTACACGCACTTATACATTTTGGCATGCTATCAATGAGACTATTAATTGGTCTGTCTGAGAATAGTTCATCCAAGGCTGAATCATCAAGAATCTGCCATCAATGCTGGGACATCTCTCCTTTTTGCAAACCTAAAAAAGCACTTACAAGATGTTGCTCAGATGGAAGGAACACACTGCTCTTAGGACATAGGACGCTTCAGGCATATCCTAGTGATATCAAAGTCATGCCAATCCCTTTGATAGGTCTATATGAGTATGAGTAAAGCCTCACACACGTCAGTGTTTCACGGATGTTGCTGTAGTGTTCTCCACGGACAGCACACATCCCCATTCATTGAATGTGTGTGTTCAGACATCAGCGTTTTCATCACGGTTCGTGGTCCGTTTTTTAAGCACGGATGCATGTCTATCTTGATCCGTGTTCCCGGATCCCTTTACGCCCATTATAGTCTTATGGGTCCATGAAACCCGGATGCAACACGGATGCCATCCATGTTGCATCTGTGTTTCACGGATCATTAAGAAGAGAATGTTTGAAAATGATCTTTCAGCTGTTCAGTGTCAGTGAAACACGGATGCAACACGGAAGTAAAAAACGGACCCAACACGGATCCTTCACGATAGCTTCACGATGCCTCACTGACCACCTTCTTGTGTGAATGAGGCTTTAATCCAGAGTTCAGGATAAAGGACACACATTCTGCCATCAGAGCTTTTCTGACAGGATTCACTGTAGAGCTCATTAGACACACAATTTGTCCGCCATGTGCGTTCTAGTGAAAAAAGCACAAGGCCAGCCTGATAGAATGCCTAGGCGAGAATAGGACATGCTCTATCTTTTTTGGGGGCCGTGGAATGGTAGTACGGATCGGAGAGCAATAGTGTGTTGTCCGTATCTCTTGTGGCGCCATTGAAATGAAATTGCTGAACGGATGCGACACATGAATACTGAGTCTGCCAGTCTGCAAATACAATAAACTGAAATCTGTACAGGGAAAACTGTAAGGTACAGTGCAAATTATAAAATAAAAAAATGCCCCAAAGGCATCCATAGCCTAAGTAACCTAGCAGATACAATGTTGCGATTAATTAATTTTGATTTATAAAGTAGAATAGTAGCATATATTAGTAGCATTCTATTTAAATACTTCTTCGGGTACAGAAATAAAAAACATTTAATAGTTATACATAAATATTTAAAAATTCAATTTAAACATTTCATACAAGATTAAAATAAAATATAATATATAAGATTAAATATATAAAATCTTATACTGAGTTATTCTGAGCGTATTAAAAAACAAACATAGCATATGTTAAATATGAGTGAAACACGACAGTGCCACCACATGGCTCTTGAGTGAATGGCTTGCTAATAAGTAACAGTCGCCACAAGTTCGGATACATTACTGTCCACTGACTTGCTCATCAAGCTTTAGGATACAGTTTCTTGTTGATTCAGATCTGCTGCATCTATGAAGCTGGCCAGAGTGGCCATATACACACTACATAAATGTCAATGACGAGCCATCACAGTCTAATGTTGAAGTGTACGGCCTGGTTGGATTTTAACATGTTGAGTCTTGTTCTCCCTGGGAGATAAACACTGTCAGAGATGTCAGGTTGAAACTTATACAAATATACAATAACAACACGTATTTTAAGGGTTTGTCCAGAATTTTACTATAAATGGCCTATCCTCAGGACACTCCATCAATATCTAATTAGCAGGGTTCTGACAATGCTCACCCTGCTGATCAGTTGTTTCTGCATAGCTCTGTCAATTGCATTTTCTCATGTATTTTTTTTGACAGAATCAAGAATTTAATCCTCAATAGAAGAAATGAAAGACACATCTGTTTTCATAGATTACAAGATTTGGCCGAATGCATGTGAAAATTCAGTAAGCTACATGGTGTGAACAAGGTATTTGATGGCGATTTCCATCCTCTACTTTTAGTATTTTGTAGAGTGTTTTCCAAACAGCTTCTGGCAGAGAGATCTGCAATGTGATGTAGGGTTGTCCTAACTGAAAAAAAACACTCCCATGAAGCAAGCATAAAATAAGAACATATCATAGTTAAACGGGTTTTCCGAGACTTTAATACTAATGACCTATCCTCAGGATCAGCTGTTTGAGAAGTCAGCGTTGCTCGTAGTAGCACCACAGCTTTCTCGCTGCTTTCCCTAGGTCAGTGACGACATGTTTATCAGTCACTTGGCCTAGGGCACAACTCAGTCCCATAGAAGTGAAAGGGCAGAGCACAATACCAAGCAAGATACTTTTTTATTTTCTTTTGTGTCATAATTTGACATTTTTATTTTTCCATTGATGGAGCTGTGTAAAGCTTGTTGTTGTTTTTTTGGTTTTTTTTTTCAGAATGAGTTGCCATTTTCATTGGTACCATTTTGGGGGGCATATGCCTCTTTGATTGATTTTTATTACATTTTAGGAATAGTGATTTTGTATTTTTTTTTTGTTGTTTGCATGCGTATTAAATAACAATATAATAATAATATATTGATATACCAGTTAGGCTCATGCACATGAACATATGCCGGCCGGGACCGTATTGCGGCCCGCAAACAGGGGGTCCGCAATATAGGGTCCTGGGCCTTTTTGTTCACATGAATGGGTCCCATGAAGTTGAATGGGTCTGCATCCATCTGCGGAAACTACACACGGATGTTGCCCGTGCATTGGGGACTGCAAATTGTGTGCGTTTCATGTGCATGAGCCCTTATGTGTACTTTTTTATATCCTTTAAACATTTTTAGTTTCAAATATTATTTATTGGGTTGATTGCAAGAAACAAGAAGAAATGCATACGAAAAGTATACAAATACAGACTAGATATGTAAAACATTTTACAATTTTCAATGTAACGATGAACATATTAAGAAAATAATGTCAAACAATAAATTGAACAATCTTTGCATAGTGTGGACTCATTTCTGAACACGAACTGTTTCAAACAATCCGGATTTAGTAAAGAAAGCGTAGCCTTCTGGACCCCCCCCCCCCCCGCGGTCAGGAAGGGGGAAGGCGATGGAGGGGATAAGGTATGTGGAGGGCCTCCTAGTTGCCTAAGGCTTCCCTTCAGAGGGATAGAAAGTATTGCAAATTAGGGGATTGAGAACAGTTTAACCAGGGGTTCCATATCTGATAATAACGTTCCCTCGTATCTGTTAATGTAGCATTTTAATTTTTTCGTATAAGGCTATTTGATTCACTCTATGAATGACTGCCGAAATCGAAAGCGATGGAGTTCGCCACCTAGATGCCACATGAATCCTGGCAGACATCAATATGTATTGAAGTAAATTTATGGGTGGTATTATTGAATGCAGGTGGTTTAAGGCCTAGAAGATATACCGGTGCTGATAAGGGAGATCCTTACCAAATACCTCAAATAGCCCTCTCTTCATGTTGGTCCAAAACCGATGTATCACAGGACAGGTCCACCATATATGAAGAGTGGTTCCTGAATCCTGACAACCTCTAAAACATAAGGGAGAGACATTGGGGTATATGAGGTGTAGCCTGGAGGGTACTAAGTAGACCCTATGGAGAATCTTTAGGATGTTTCCATAAGGGTAACCTGCCAGCTTCCTTTACTGATTGTCGTACAACAATCGGACCATTGTTCTGGGGTGAGGGTCTCCCCTAAATCCACCTCCCAGCCATGCATGAAAAGCCAATTTAGTGTCAGAAGGTGGTGAATTCAGGGTGGCATAGATAGAGGAGAGGATGCCTTTCTCCAGGGCTCTATATTTGCAAAGCCGTTCAAACGCAGTGAATTCTATCACGCTATGTGTTGGTATTAGAGAGGTTAAAAAGTGAAACACCTGAGAAACCCTGAAGTATTCAGAAGACGGAGGCACAAAGGTAGAGATAAAAGTATGCTCTGGACATAAGCTTAGTTCGGAGTATAAAGTCACCCAAATAACGAAGTCTAGTATGCTTCCACCAGACAAAAGCAGTCAATGGTAAGCCTGGTGGAAAATAGGGGGTTGCCAAACAGAGGAAGCATAGGGGAGACGTGGCTTTGTAATTTGTATTTAGACCGGACTTTCCTCCAAAGTTGTAACATAAGGTAGGGGATTTTAGCAGCCGGATAATCGATCGCAGAGGGATATCGGGTGACCATATCAATGCTAGAGGGGATATTGGTTGTAATAAATCGGACTCCAGAGTAACCCATTGCGGCGGGGTAGAAAAGGCATGAAAAGCCACTAATTGCGTCAGTCGAGCCGCCAAATAATACTTATAGAGATGAGGGACTGAAAGCCCACCCACCCTTTTGTGCAAGTGCATTATACGTCAGCAAATGCGTGGCCTCTTATATGCCCATATGAAGCGAAAAATCTCAGTCCGTAGGGATTTCAAAGCTGATCCCGTAACCGGTGTGGGAAGACAGCGAAATAAGTATAATATCCGTGGCAAGGTTACCATTTTTACAGTATGTACTCGTCCTATCCACGAGAGGGCGGGGGTGTTCCAATTTACTAAATCCTGACGAAGTTTTGTATAAGATGGGCATAATTCCATGAAGTTGAATCAAGGGTTTTTGGCAGATTAATCCCTAAATAAGGGATGTAATCATCTCTACTTTTAAAGCCAAAGTTGCTAGGAAGAAGGTAAGGTAAAGTGCTTTATTTTTTTTTTACTTTCTGTTAGTGGCACAATGTGGGCATATACTGGGGGGGCACAACATATACTGGGGCACAAATGGCAATACTAGGGCGACAACTTATTACTGTGGGGCACAATGTGGGCATATTACAGGGCCCCAACATATTACATGGGGGCACAATGGGCACAACCATATTCCTGGGGCACAAATTGGTCATGTTACTGGTGGCAAACTATTACTGAGCGCACAAGTGTGGCATATTACAGGGCCCCAACAATACTGGCGGCACAATTGGGCATGTTACTGGGGCACAATGTGGGTATATTACGGGCACAGCGGGCATATTAACTGGCGGCACCAATGTGGGCATATTACTGGGGGCACAAGCTGGCATATTAATGGGGCACAAACGGGAATAATTACTATTTGAGCATAATGGGCTGGCTGGGATTAATTGTTAGATATGTGTATGGGCGAAAGTTAAGAGGCGTGGCCTGTGGCTGAAAAAAATGCCGCGTTGATTCCCTTTTTGCTACTTTGCCTTAAGTTGGAGGTATGCAATTTCAGTGCGAGGGTGATGCAGAAAGCTCAACTAGAAATTCTCTAAAAATGATGTTTACAGAAAATATACCAATTAATTACATAAAGAAAAGGGACTACAGAAGGGATCCCCCTCCCCCCCAGGTAGGTTTTTGCTACCAGCAATGGAGGGGGGGGGAGTCTTTAGCAATTTATTCTGCTTATAAAGACAGCTAATGCAAATGACTCTGATTTGGTTGAGAACCATAGCGCTGCTGCATGACAAAATTATATGGTTCCAGATGAAAAACAGATGCTGATGCTTGAAAAAAAACGCATGTAGGAAGTCTGATTTTTACCATGGTAACCAGCCCAGCTGACAGTAAATGATCAGCCTATCAGAAAGCAGGGACACCAGCCAATCAGACTTGCTGTCGATTTTTCGTGCGTACTGTTGGTGGGGTATTTAAATAGGGATCTGCTGGCCACAGTTACTTGTGATTGGTCTTCCTGACTCACCAGCTTTGTTTTATGCTCTCTGGATTCTGGATCTTTGAACTGCTGCCTGACTTCGACCTTGCCTCTGTCTGCTAACTTGGTATTTAACCCTTCGTGTTGTCTCTCCTTTGGTTCTGTGATGTGACTTACTCAGGCTTAGACTACCCCTTTACCCAAGTTAGGTCCTGTACACTTTGGGTAGGGGCCATCTCCCAGTTGGTGGCCACTATTTAGGGTGGATTATCCAAGTATTTAGGGACAGTGGTGTGGGTGGAATATAGAGCTGCACTGTTCCCTACCTCATATGACATTAGCTTTGTGTACTCAGACTTGGGAACCCCAGCTGGGGAACCCCTTTATGAGCCAGATATGGCCATGTGAGGCCACTTTACCAGGCAAGATGTGAGTTTGAAAGGGCCTATTTCTGGAGAAATGTCATAAATATCTAAGATAAGAATGCTCTTCTAATTTCCAGGCCAATCATTTCTAGAAAATGTACCTATAACTTCTTGATATGTACCCCACGTGCACATTTCCCCATTTATATAAATTATAAAGAAATGCAAAGAAAAGTTGTGTAAAAAAGGTGAACTAAAGTGTAACAGGCCATAACTTCAAATGCACCTCTACCAACAAATTGTAAAAATATACAAATACAATTAAACACATCAGAATGAATAATACAATCACTTCAGAAATATGGTGCATATCTCTAGAATGTTCTTACTTACACAAATTACTTCAGTTTTATGGTATATTTCATTGGGTGAACGTATCCAGTATTTGGGACACTTTTAGGTCAGAGTTAGACATGGCCAGTGGATCAGTACCAGGTAAGCCTGAATAGATGGAAGGGTCCACTGAACTTGAAGGCTGCTATGGTGATTTGAGTAAACAAATTATAAGCTTGTCGAGCCAAGGGTGGGAGACACAGGAGAACCACTGTGACTGGTACAACTGTAGCAGCCCTGAACATGATACATTGTGATAAGTATAACTTTGATTCTCTGAAAATAACTTGCTAATTGGTAGTGATGAGCGAATTTCTAGAAAATTGATTCAGATTTGATTCGGCCAAATCAAGTGAGTGATTCAATTCAGGTCCAAATAAATTCAAACTGAATTGAAAATGTTCCAAAAATTGTGAATAACATTATGAGGTCTCCTAGGTCTGTATGATTTCAACCGATTTCAAGCTCTTTAAAGCCAGGCCAGCATTAGTCTTAAAGTGATAGTGACAAATATGGATAAAACATGACTGCAGGTGTTAAATGGGTTGTCTGGTTTCCAATATTGATGATATACCCTCTAGATAGGTCATCAATATCAGGTCAAGGGGGTCTAACTCCCAGAACTCCCACTGATCAGCTGTTTAACGAGACCACAGCTCTTGTATGAGTGTTGCGTTCTCTTTACTGCTCACCATCGACACTGCAGCGGTGAGCAGTGGAATTACAGCTCCTCCGTCCCATTCATTTGAACTACTGTACAACTGCTGATCAGTGGGGGTGGGGTTGAACCCCCACCAATTTGACATTGTTGACTTTTTCTGAGGATAGGTCATCAATATTGGAAACTGGACAACTCCTTTAACAAACAGCCTGGTTAAAAACAAACTGCACTGTAGGATTTTTATATGTAAAAAAACAAGACATTTTTGCTATTTGGTGACCAGTTTGGTAACCAGTATATACACACACTGCCAGGGGTCATGTTGTCCTCCCTTTTCATGTTGCAGTGGGGAAAAAAGTATTTAGTTTGCAATCAATTGTGCAAGTTCTCCCACTTAAAAAGATGAGAGAGTCCTGTAATTGACATCACAGGTAGACCTCAACTATGAGAGACAAAATGAGAAAACAAATCCAGAAAATCACATTATCTGATTTTTAAAGAATTTATTTGCAAATTATGGTGGAAAATAAGTATTTGGTCAATAACAAAAGTTCATCTCAATACTTTGTTATATATCCTTTGTTGGCAATGACAGAGGTCAAACGTTTTCTGTAAGTTTTCACAAGGTTGGCACACACTGTTGCTGGTATGTTGACCCATTCCTCAATGCAGATCTCCTCTAGAGCAGTGATGTTTCGGGGCTGTCGCTGGGCAACACGGACTTTCAACTCCCTCCAAAGGTTTTCTATGGGGTTGAGATCTGGAGACTGGCTAGGCCACTCCAGGACCGTGAAATGCTTCTTACGAAGCCACTCCTTTGTTGCCCTGGCCGTCTGC
Organism: Rhinella marina; assembly: GCA_900303285.1. Taxonomy (NCBI): domain Eukaryota; kingdom Metazoa; phylum Chordata; class Amphibia; order Anura; family Bufonidae; genus Rhinella; species Rhinella marina. The sequence continues at coordinate 23,452 of ONZH01015315.1, forward strand.
TTGGGATCACGGTCATGCTGAAAGACCCAGCCACGGTTCAATGCCTTTGCTGATGGAAGGAGGTTAGTGCTCAAAATCTCACGATACATGGCCCCATGCATTCTTTCATGTGCACGGATCAGTCGTCCTGGTCCCTTTGCAGAGAAACAGCTCTAAAGCATGATGTTGCCACCCCCATGCTTCACAGTAGGTTTGGTGTTCTTTGGATGCAACTCAGCATTCACTCTCCTCCAAGCACGATGAGTTGTGTTTCTACCAAACAGTTCTACTTTGGTTTCATCTGACCATATCACATTCTCCCAATACTCTTCTGGAACATCCAAATGCTCTCTAGCAAACTTCAGTCGGGCCAGGATATGTACTGGCTTAAGCAGGGGGACACGTCTGGCACTGCAGGATCTGAGTCCCTGGTGGCGTAGTGTGTTACTGACGGTAGCCTTTGTTACGTTGGTCCCAGCTGAGATCTTGCATGGAGCCCCTGATCGGGGGAGATTATCAGTGGTCTTGTATGTCTTCCATTGTCTAATTATTGCTTCCACAGTTGATTTCTTCACACCAAGCTGCTTGCCTATTGCAGATTCAGTCTTCCCAGCCTGGTGCAGGTCTACAATTTTGTTTCTGGTGTCCTTTGACAGCTCTTTGGTCTTCACCATAGTGGAATTTGGAGTGTGACTGTTTGAGGTTGTGGAAAGGTGTCTTTTATACTGATAACAAGGTCAAACAGGTGCCATTACTACAGGTAATGAGTGGAGGACAGAGGAGCCTCTTAAAGAAGAAGTTATAGGTCTGTGAGCCAGAAATCTTTCTTGCTTGTAGGTGACCAAATACTTATTTTCCACCATAATTTGCAAATAAATTCTTTAAAAATCAGACAATGTGATTTTTGGATTTGTTTTCTCATTTTGTCTCATAGTTTAGGTCTACCTATGATGTCAATTACAGGCCTCTCTCATCTTTTAAGTGGGAGAACTTGCACAATTGGTGGCTGACTAAATACTTTTTTTCTGCACTGTATCTGTTTTGTGAGCTGAAAAAGTGGCTGATGCCATTTTGAGATATTTATTAGAGATGAGCGAGCATACTCGTCCGAGCTTGGTGCTCGTTCGAGTATTAGGGTACTCGTAAGTGCTCGCTGCTCGGACGAGTATCTCGCCATGCTCGAGGAAATGGCAACTTCCGCATCGTGCTTTTTTGGCGCCTATAAACACAGACAATCACAAGCCAGGAGACTCTGCGGTACACCCAGCATCACGTGGGGCCCTTACATGTCGATAGCAGGGGTTGGCTGGCCTGATCAGGTGACCCTGGAATATACTACTGACTGGCCGCGGTGCTCGGCTCAGATGCCGTCTGGATATCGTTAGGGATAGAGCTGCTGCGTTTCAGGGATAGTGTTAGGGCCTGCATTTAGTTCTCTGTTAGGCAGGAATCACCCACAAAGAACCCAACAGCCCTTCTAAGGGCTAGAAGACATTTTTTTTTGTCTCCTGGCTTGGCTGGCTGGCACTAGTAGTGCAGCTATCGCCATATATAACCTCTTTTTTTAATGTTATATCTCAGTGATACAAATCCATTGCACACAGCAGTGTGGAAACCATTCTGTGTGTCACAGTTCAGTACACTCACTATTTCTGTCGCAGGTGACACTTTCTGTACGTCCTGAATACAACCAAGTCTTTGCTGCTTGTCACGTGTATAGCTTGATCCCAAAAATCTCTGTGCGACAATTTGTTTGGGTCGCAGTCTAAATAGCCACCATCAGTAGGGTGTCAGTTAGCTCTACGATAGTTTCTGCACGTCACGTTCCAAAAAAAAACAAAAATCCAAAACAAAACATATTAAAAAAATTAGTTTTTTTGTTGTTTTAGCTCAGTGATACAAATCCATTTCACATAGCTGCGTGGAACCTGTGTGTCACAGTTCAGCACACTCACTCCAATCCGTATTTTCTGTCCAGGTGACACTTTCTGTACGTCACTGAATACAACCAAGTCTTTTGCTGCAACGTATATAGCTTGATCCCAAAAATCTCTGTGCGACATTTGTCTGGGTCGCAGTCTAAATAGCCATCATTAACAGGGTGTGAGTTAGGTCTCCGATAGTTCCTGCACGTCACGTTCCCAAAAAAACAAAACTACAAAAAAAATATAGAAAACAAAATATATAAAAAAAATTAGTTGTATTTGTTGTTTTAGCTCAGTGATACAAATCCATTTCACACAGCTGCGTGGAACCTTTCTGTGTGTCACAGTTCAGCACACTCACTCCAATCCGTATTTTCTGTCCAGGTGACACTTTCTGTACGTCACTTAACCATACTGAACAAGTTTGTGGGTTTCAGTACACCAGGCCCGTTTATTTTATTTTTTTTTATATAATACACTTTATATACAGAAAATGTTGAACCCAGGGCTAAGGGTCGAGGACGAGGGCGTGGGCGTGGGCGTGGGCATTCAATTACTGCAGGGGGCAGAGGCCGTGGTCCTGGGCAGGGTGAGACAGTACCTGCTGATGAGGGAGCTGTGGAACGCCGCAGAGCTACACTCCCTAGCTTCATGTCTCAACTTACAGGGACACGTGGAGAGAGGACTGTTGAAAACCACAACAGTTGCGAACAGCTGATCTCGTGATTGCGGATAATGCTTCAAGTAATTTGTCCACCAGTCAGTCTTCCACGCAGTCCACCCACGTTACCCAAGGAGCACTCCTCTGGCTCCTCCACCTCAACCTCCTGTCCCCCCAGTCTGCCCCCTCCAGGAAAATTTGGAATGCGATCTGGCATACTCTCAGGAACTGTTTTCTGGACCCTTCCAAGAGTCACAAACCACTTCTCAGGTTTGCTGCTGACCTCGTTCCCGATGCCAAGTTTTCCAACTGTCACAGTCTGTGGGTGATGATGATGATGACAATGTTGAGTTAGTGGAAAGAAGTTTGTAAAAGAGGTGTCGGACGATGAGGAGACACGGTTGTCAGACAGTGGTGAAGTTGTTGTAAGGGGAGGAATTCCGAGGGGGGAGCAGACTGAAGGAATCGGACGGATGACGAGGTGACTGACCCAAGCTGGGTTTGATATGCGAGTGAAGACAGTGCTTCTGAGGCGGAGGCGAGTGCTGCACCAGAAACAGGTTTGTAAGAGGCAGTGGTGTGGCCAGAGGGAGAAAGCAGGGCCAGAGCTGGTGCATCAGCAGCAACTGGTTTCACGTAGTGGAAGCTCCCGTGGCGAGGCCTAGATGTTCGCAAGTCTGGAGGTTCTTTAAAGAAAGTGAGGATGACCGACGGACTGTGGTGTGCAACCTGTGCCAACACCAGGATCAGCAGGGGTGCCACCACTACTAGCCTAACCACCACCAGCATGCGCAGGCATATGAGTGCTAAACACCCCACTCAATGGAACCAAGGCCGTTCACCACTCCTGCGGGTCACACCACTGCTCCTTCCCCTGTGCTCACTCGCTGCCTCTGCTAGTCAAGCTGCTGCTAGTCAACCCCTGCCCAGGACCCCGGCACGAGCGCCTCCCGCCGGAAAACCACACCTTCGCCTCCACGATCCTCCACAGTGTCCACCAATGTGTCCCAGCGCAGCGTTCAGCTGTCTTTACAGCAGACGCTGGAGCGCAAGAGGAAATACAGTTCCACCCACCCACATGCCCAAGCCCTCAACGTCCACATCTCCAAAATTGCTTAGCCTGGAGATGCTGCCTATAGGCTGGTAGAGACCGAGGCCTTTCGCAATTCTCATTGGCGGTGGCTGCCCTCGGTATTCGGTCCCCAGCCGCCACTATTTTTCCCGATGTGCCGTCCCAGCCCTACACCAGCACGTGTCACAGAACATCATCCGTGCCCTGACCAACGCTGTTTCTGAGAAGGTCCACC
>ONZH01015316.1:0-57085 GCA_900303285.1 Rhinella marina
GCCTCCACAAAATTTATTCATGGGCAAGGTCTCACCTCTTTGGGCCTCCACAAAAATTTTATCAAGGTCTCACCTCTTGGGCCTCCACAAAATTTTTAACAGGTTCCTCAACCTCTTGGGCCTCCACAAAATTTTATCAAGGTCTCACCTCTTGGCCTCCACAAATTTTATCAAGGTCTCACCCTGCTTGGGCCTCCACAAAATTTTTAACAGGTCTCACCTCTTGGGCCTCCACATAATTTTATCAAGGTCTCACCTCTTGCGCCTCCACAAAATTTTAACAGTCTCACCTCTTGGGCCTCCACAAAATTTTATCAAGGTCTCACCTCTTGGGCCTCCACAAAAATTTTTAACAGGTCTCACCTCTTGGGCCTCCACAAAATTTTATCAAGGTCTCACCTCTTGGGCCTCCACAAATTTTATCAAGGTCTCACCTCTTGGGCCTAAACAAATTTTTAACAGGTCTCACCTCTTGGGCCTCCACAAATTTTTCCATGAGCCTCTGGCCAGCCCACGGCCTCTTCCTGCCTTTTGCGGTCCTACGCATCCCTCAACATCCCCACTGCTTTACCTGCTAGACATGACACTGGGCCAGGTCGGGTCACTGACATCTCAAGCGCCAACAATTTGGGCATTTTAAGGCTTCTGCATGTGTTTGAGTTGTTTTTACATTTAAAGAAGACATGTCTGACCACATCTCACACACACACACACACAATGACAATTAGGGGTGGGGTCTATTTGCTTTCCCCTTTGCCTATGCCATCTGTGGTTGTCATAGGCAACTTGATTTTAAGGGGTGCAGAATTTTATCTTCTTTTTTGTCTAGTTTGGCTTGGGGTCCATGACAATGTAGAGGAAAGAAGGATTCCTTGTATGGTCTCACTTTACAGAGAGGTTAGATTGTCTTTGGAGTGTATTGTTGAGAGGCTGTGATAGTGGCGTAATAGTGCGACTTGGGCGCGTTATATGCACCCAGACATGCTTCCCCTGCTGTCCCAGTTGCATTCCAGCAGTGTTGGCATCCTTTTCTGAGGTTTCAGGGTGGACTTGGTGACCTCCAAGTGGTGGAATTGAGATTTCCAAGTGGCGAGCATTTTTTTCCCATAGACTTTAATGGGATTCGATATTCGGTCGAATAGTCGAATTCCGCGGTCTATTCGAATCGAATTTCGAACTTTCGAATATTTCACTACTCGCTCATCTCTATTTACGACGTCTCTTACAGGTCAGCAAAATGATTGTAACCTAAATGGCAAATGTTATACTAGTTGTATGACTATACTGTATATTATAATTCAAAAATGTATTGACCCCTTCGCTACGGTGTTGGAGTGATGGGCAAACATCACATCCTATCGCTTATGCAGCAGGCGTCATGGCCGGTGGGTCTCCATTGTTTCAAACAGCAGAGAACTGCGGCTAATGACCGCGACCGGCAATAAGGCCAATCGCGGTAATTAAAGCCTTTAGATGCCATGATCAAGTGAGATCAAGTGAGGGGTTTTCTGGGAGTTCAACAGTGATGATCTGTCCTCAGGATAGGTCATCAATATCTGATCAGTGAATATCCAACACCTGACACCTCCATCAATCAGCTGTTTGAAGAGGCCATGGCATTCTAGTGATTGTTGCACAGTACACCAGACTTGGGAGCAGGGAGGTATGGTTGGCAGGAACAGGACTAACCACTCTCTTCCTCCACTCTTGGCAAAAGTGGGCTGGTCCTACTTCAAGCCAGGAGGGGGAGTTTCTGAGTAGAGAGGGTGGAACAAGGAAGCACATGCTTGAGCTCCTACTGCGAGAGTCAGATACTGTTCTCCTGTTAGACTCTTACTCCAGGAAGATTGCCAGAGTCAAGATACAGCAGATAAAGTCAGCACAGTGACCAGCAAGATTCAGCTTTACAGATCCTGCTGCTGGTGAGGGAAAACAGGTCAGACATCTATCACCTAGAATACCCACCAGGCCATTCAAACTTTAAGCCTGTATCTCACAGTGGACACCTATATCCACAAGTGTCTGCTAGTGCCATTTATTTTCCACACAACCAGCCACCATAGCTCCTAAAATGGTGCCAAAAACTGTACTTTGTACTTACTGCTGGATGTACTATAAGTTATATTTTTCACTAAATAAAGAGAGATTTTATATGTTTACTGCTCACCTGATTCTTCAAACAACCTTAACACTGGACTGATCCCCAAGGAGCAACGGCCTGAGTAAGTACACCGTGACACATATCATGGCTATTATGTGGCTATAAAAATGGAAAATTAAAAAAGTTATGGCTTATGGTATGTGGGGAGACAAAAACAAAACCACAAAACCAAAAATTGGCCTGGCACTTGCAGATTTGGAAATCCTCTGCATGCTCATATTTTCATGCTTAATTTTTTCTGCTATCTACATATCAGATTAAAGCAACTATACAAATTTTAAACTAAATGGGTGTTTAGTATACCAAATTTTAACTCCTATTGGAAGTATAGACATCTTCTCAGCACCGATGTAACAATTGTTAATTTGTTCTGATTGTTCATACACAACTTGAATGACACAGCCACTCCATTACAAAGTAAATGAGTGACCCCACCACCCCTTATGCTTGCTACGTCAGCTTCCCACATAATTTCTCTCTAATTACTTTCCCAAAATGTGACACTCTTGCAATATCTGTCCCTACCTGTCACCACTCTGGCCTTCTCAGTGGCGCTGGTGGGACATTAGGCCATTCTGCCAATCAGGCGGGCCCTCTGTCTGTCTAGTCCTTGTTTTACTGTTCCCTGTCTCCAGTTTTGGATTTTGTTTGGCTTTGATGTTCCTTCTCTCTGCTACCAGGTATTGAATGTCCCATTGAAAATACTGTAAGACATTACCTAACCATGTTCATAAGAATCCATGCCTCCATAATTATCCATGTCTCTACTTATTCTACTACCTGGTACAACTTGGCGACCTGTTGAGATCAATGTTTCTCAACTGAAATCCAGAGGATCGGTCAGTGACTCAAGGGGCTTCTAGTAGGGGCATAACTACCATAGCGGCAAACCATTCAACTGCTATGAATCCCACGGCAAGAGGGGGCCCAGTCTTAGTTGGGATTATCTCCTCTTCTACTAGAGGTGAAAACTTGGTCAGGACTCTACCCTCTAAAGGAACAACTTTTATCAAATGAGGAAGTGGAAAAATCACCCAAGGGTCATTGAAAAGGGTTTAGGCAGAAACCCATCTGTCCTGTGTGGGGGCCTGGTTTGATCCTTTCTATAGGGCCCTTACTTCTCTATGTACGCCACTGGAGTTTGCTACCATAGGTTGAAAAGTACAAGTCACCAGTGTTTTATTCTCATTTATTCTGACCTGACTTTCTCTTGACTTCTCTATCTATTGATAATGACCTTAGACTGTCTGATTTCCCAATTGCCTGCTGTTCTATGATTTGTAGTTGTCTCCTGGTTTGACTCTGCTTGGTCTCTGACTCTGATTTTGGATCTTTCCTAGCTTTTGTCTCTCTGTCTCTCTCTCTCTCTCCATTGACCATGTATTGACTGCCCATTGAAAATACCACACAACATTCCCTAACAATGTTCCTAAGAATTTACACCTCCATAAACATCCATGTCTCTATTGCTTCTACTGCCTAGTCAACTTATTGGTGACCCAGAGATCAGTATTTCTCAACATTCCTAAATTAAGTACCCTCTATTAAAACAAATTGCATAAAGTACTACCAGGTTCATGGTCATCCATTATGCAGACTATTATGAACACATTGTGATCACCCCCTAGGATGCATACCACTGGTTGACAAGCCAGGAGATAAAGCAGATTTGTGATAACTGAAAGGGCATGTATCAGTTGGCCCATCTGGCAAGCATCTGGTCCACAGTGGTCTAGTAAACAAGGTATTGTCTTAACTTGATATAAAACCATGTATGTTGTCTTTATCTGACACCATTTTATCCATGCATATTCTAACACAATGGGATAGATTCAGTAAATTAATGTGGCAGAATTTGGAATGCATTCTTTGCACCACATTAAGGACGTGTTCGGGACACCTTGCTTGACCAGGGGCATGTATAATCAGGAAATGGGTTTACACAAATGTGCACCAAATTTTTTGCGCAATGTGAAACAGCCAATAGGTGCTGTATAGGTAGACAGAAGTATCTAAATATGCACCAAATGTATCATCCAACGTGAATTTGGTGAAATGGCACTGCTTGATGTAAAAAAATAAAGTCCCTGCCTTCTTGTTCATAAAACTTCACCTATTAAAACATGTCATTTTTTGCCACTAGGATATGCTACAAATGCCATCAATATTAAAATCCTTGAATACCCCTTAAAATGGGTATTTCCATGTAAACATTTGTGATATATCGCTAGAATATGCCACAAATTTCAGATAGGCGTGACTCCCACCTCTGAGACTCTCCATTCACTTCAGAAGCCCAGTTCTCCCTATATGAAATTTATGGCATATTCCAGTGATATACCACACATGTTTAGATTGAAATACCCCTTTCAAGAGGCATTTCAGGATTTTAATATTGTTAGCTATCAATATTTGATTGTCGAGGGTCCAACATGGCATACCTCTGCCTCTCTCGTGTTTCTGAGTAGATCCAGTGCCAGAAGTTGGGGTTAGAACTAAACAACTTTGCCCATTGTGTAGTGGACAAAGTTGGTAACCATTCGCTTCAATGGGACCAGCACTGCAGTTACCAGCTCCATCTGCTGCACAATGAATGGAGTTGTGTGCTGCAGAGACTTCCAGTGCTACTCTGAAACAATGGTGGTGTTGGTTTTTGATCCACATCAATCACATATCGGTGGCCTATCTGAAGAATGGTCCATCAATATTAAAATCCTGGAATAGTATTTATCTTAAATTTAGATCCACTACAGGACAAGGATCTAATGCCCACCCCCCATCTATACAGAAAGGATGTCCACTTATAATTACTTTTCAAGGCTAAACCATTTTAAAATCAATAACATGTCATAAGTTTTGAATCAAATAAATAGACCCTAGAAGTAAGTGATTGACATCAAAGACAAATAGGATTTTTTCTCCTGGGCTCTATGGCTTCAGAGACTGGGCCCCCGGGGAATCCTCTGGGACTCTGGTGGGTTAGTCCAATCCTGATTGTAATCATCAACAGTAGCATTGTACTGTATCTACCAGGCCTTGACCTCATGACACAGTTATACAGGTCTTAGGCTAGTTTCACACTAGCGGCAGCAAGGATTCGGCAGGTGAAGGGGCCCGCCGGATCCGTGCTGCCACAGGTCCACGTGTGGGGCTGGAGCGCGGTTCCGGCCCCACCCGTGCACCTGCGGCAGCACGGATCCGGCGGGCCCCTTCACCTGCCGGATCCGTGTTGCCGCTAGTGTGAAACTAGCCTTAGCTAGTAAAACAATGCATCACCTATTGTCTGAAAAGCTGTATTGTAGGCACATTTGGTACTTTTAAAGAAGCTTTATCTTGAGATATTGTGTTGAAATTAGCAAGGTACGGATGTAGTAGAGTTAACACACATGTTTTATGAGACGTGTTATCTAAACTAAATGCGTTAAGCAAACACCTTCAATTGCTTTTCAATGGCTTTTGCTTCAAGATAACACGATGAGTTAAGAAATTTGAGTTAAGAGTTTGTGTGTTAACCCTGTTACATTTGTAGTGCATTTCACGTTACAAATATTTGGCCAAGTTGAGATGAATGAATCATTATTGTGGGTCAGATCTTTATATAGAGGACATATCACCAGTAAGATCTAATAAGTTATTTGTAAAGCATCCCACTAGACCCTAGTGACAAGTGTTCACTCTGAAGTCACCTCAAAATGTTGTAGGAACCCATTATTATGTCAGGATTGTCAGACCATGGGTCCACTAGTGGATCTTTCATGGCCCTGTCCGATCCTAATATAATTTATACTAGATGTACAAGGCACATAAAAAGGGGTTTTACATCTCATCTCCAGAATGATAATGCATGTTTTTTCCTCAACCTATTGTATCTAAAGCTCTAAAGTATAATACCTCATAGAACCAGAAACAGCTTTTGTGTTCTAGCTCTAAGCATTTAAATAAGGCAATGATCCAGAACAGATGTAATTACTGTACATAGGAATGATTTGTAATTTCTGCCAATATCATCCATAATGCCATAGTGTGATTTCATTTTCCAGATGTCCTCATTTGTTTTGTATACTGTACTTCATTTACTTAAACCTTTCTTGCTCTGATTCAGAAGACAGCTGCACACACTTAAATGTGAAATGGAGCTCACAACATCTCTTTACACATCGCCACAGCTCAAGCCACATGTTCCAAATGCATTGTGTTAATCCATCTAATAAATGATTAGACTTAAGCCTCCAATCATGGGATCACGAGGTGCACTGTTCCAGAAGATGACTACATGCCATACTTTATGTCATACATACATTTAAGGTCACTCGTTCTTCCTATATTAGAGGACATAATCATATGTGAGCTGAAAGAGATAGGACTTAAAAGGGTTGTGCAAGAATGGGGGGAATGTTTGGCAAGCATCCTTCACTTGGTCGGACCTGTAAAGGGAGGTTTACTTACCTGCATCCTGGTTCTGGATCTCCGCTCCTTCATCTCCTGACTTTGATGCTCCACTGGGCTCTATCGCCGAAAACATCTGGCTTGACATGACCTGCAGCCAATGACTGGGCGAAGCAGTGACCAGCTCCCCTTACATCATGAAAAACATCCACAAGGGAGTCTGGTCACCGGCGTGGCCAGTGATTGGATTCAGGCATCAAGCTAGATGTTTTCAGAGAGAGAGCCATGTGGAGCATTACAAGCCAGGAGTAATGGGGAGCTAGTGCCGGAAGCAGGTAAGTAAGCCCCCTCTTTAAAGGGATGTTTTGAATTATTAAAAGGGGTTGTCCACTATTTCCATTTTTTCCATTTTTAAGAAGGATCCATTAAAATAAGATGATCACCATGCTTGGACTGGGAGAAAATTTCTCTATGTGGGTAAGTAACTGGCTCAGTGATAGAAAACAGAGGGTGGTTATTAACGGTACATATTCAGATTGGGTCACTGTCACTAGTGGGGTACCGCAGAGGTCAGTATTGGGCCCTATTCTCTTCAATATATTTATTAATGATCTTGTAGAAGGCTTGCACAGAAAAATATCAATTTTTGAAGATGACACTAAGCTTAACAGAAGAGGACAGTACACTGCTACAGATGGATCTGGATAGACTGGAGGCTTGGGCAGAGAAGTGGCAGATGAGGTTTAACACTGACAAATGTAAGGTTATGCATATGGGAAGGAATAATGCAAGTCACCAGTACATACTAAATGGTAAAACACTGGGTAACACTGACATGGAAAAGGACCTAGGAAATTTAGTAAACAGCAAACTAAGCTGCAGAAACCAGTGATGAGAACATAGTCCTGCCACTTTACAAATCACTAGTCATTCCAGACATGGAGTACTGCACACAGTTCTGGGCTACTGTGAACAAGGCAGACATAGCAGAGCTGGAGAGGGTTCAGAGGAGGACAACTAAAGTCATAACTGGAATGGGTGGACTACAGTAACCAGAAAGATTATCAAAATTAGGGTTATTTCGTTTAGAAAAAAGACAACTGAGGGGAGATCTAATAACCATGTATAAATATATCAGGGGTCAGTACGGAGATCTCTCCCATCATCTATTTATCCCGAGGACTGTGACTGTGACGAGGGGACATCCTCTGCGTCTGGAGGAAAGAAGGTTTGTACACAAACATAGAAGAGGATTCTTTACAGTAAGAGCAGTGAAACTATGGAACTCTCTGCCTGAGGAGGTGGTGATGGTAAGTTCACTAAAAGAGTTCAGGAGGAGACTGGATGTATTTCTGGAGTGTAATAATATTACAGGTTATAGTTACTAGAGAGAGGTCGTTGATCCAGGGAGTTATTTTGATTGCCGATTGGAGTCGGGAAGGAATTTTTCCCCTTAAGTGGACAAAATTGGCTTCTACCTCACAGGGGTCTTCCTCTGGATCAACTTGTAGGATAACAGGCCGAACTGGATGGACAGATGTCTTTCTTCGGCCTAATAAACTATGTTACTTATATGTTACTATGCCTCCCGAATGCACCATAACTGGCTGTCCATTTTGTTCTTTGTTATAGGTCCTGTCTCTTCTGTGTATCCCACTTTTAATGCTTATTTTTACTGTCGCTTTCAGTTGTCTCGTATTGAGTTACGTCAAGTACGTTATAATTTGATTTGGTTTCTTCATGTCCATATGAATATATGAATTCCATATCCTTCATGGAATGTGCGCAATTCATCTCTTTAAAGACGGAAATTAAATGTTAGATTGACTCATATTCATAGATGTTTCTATCTGTCATTTCCAGGAACAAGTGAAGACATGACATGGATAGGAATATCCGGGATTCACATTTGCACACCAGACATCTGTGGATAGAAAATCAGAGCTAATGCAAAAGAACAGCAGAAATGGAAAAATGTCTCATAATAACCTTTAGATAAGGTGCAAGTTATTACTGAGGCCCGAACAAGGCAACTGCAAAAGAAAAAGATCACAACCTTTAATTCACAAACTTCACTACTAAAATGATTTATTTTTTTAAACTTACCAGTGGATGCTTCTGTTATTCAACATTTGTCTTACTGTATGATATTATAGATGTGTCCTATTCATCTGGAGACCACAAGTAGTGGGAATGCAGATGGACTGATGTAAACAAGAGTTTGCAGTAGTTGCGCAAGCGACACAGCTCCTTCAAACTCGTCATCGGTGGGGGTAACAATAGTTGAAACCCCCTTCAATCTGATATTGATGGCTATAAAATCCCTTTCACCCTTACCTTGCCATTGGAGATGTCTTTCATATCCTTATAGGGTTGCAAGTCAGTAGCCAAGGACTTATGAACTATGTCCTTACTACAAACAGCTCTATCAGGTTGTTAGCTACAGAAGCAGCTATAGATATAAGCCGGGACTCATTTGAAAACTAGCAGTGATAAACCTGGGATAGAGTAGGGTAAAGCAGGAGAAGCTCTCATCCGGTTGCTAAAGATTCTCAAACTGGCAGCTAGCAACAAGATTCTGGTCTACTTTTAAAGATTTTAAACAAGATATGGCTTGTATATCTAGCTGCTATAGAGCCTGAGATACAGCAGATTGAAGTAGCCCCCTTTTAGATGATTCTGACCATCATGGAGGAAGATAGCGGTGCCAGTGAGGGACATGCTGACAAAGTGCAAGGAGAGGAGGAGAGTGACTGCAAATTCCCCAGGGGGAAGGTATCATGGACTTCCCCATCAATCAGAGAACATGTTTCCTCTCTGATTTCCACATTGTCTACATTTTTCTAAAAAAGGAGAAGAGCCAGAAGATAAGCGCTTGAGCATCTAATCACTCTTTTACGCCTTTTTAGGCCATTTACTTACGCTAGAACCAAGACATTTACAAGATTCTGGATCACTGTGTCAAATACAATGTAAGTCACACCAGCTTCTTTCACCACACACTCAAATTAACATCATTACATTTGCATTGATCTTATCTTGTTCACACCCACTCATTGGTAATATGAAAATTATTTCTGTCCATCAGAAAATACATCTACTGACTGTCACCATAAATTATCATTTTTACTTAGTTTTACAGACAGGTATATTTAAGGTGCCTTTTCTGCCCATACTATGGACGCAACAACTGAAACTCCTGTTGTTCCTCAGAACCACAGTTATTCCGCACTAACTCAAGTTCTGAACAACCACAGGAGGTTCATTTGCTATGTCTATAACAGAGCCACAGTAGAGCATCTCCCTTAAATCTAACTGAAAGCAGACTTAAAGGCTATGTATACCTATATATTTTTTATGATTGTATTTAACTTTGGCTAAAAATAATATTTTCAATTGGCCTGTATTAAAATATGGAGCTGTTCACTCACAAAGGGTTAACTGTTTCTAACTGTGTGACTTGTACTTTCATTTTTACTTTGTGTCATCTAACATCCTTCTCTATAAACTACTGAGAGTCAGAAACACTTATTTAAGCTACATTCTTATCAGTAAGATAAGGATTGAGCTTTAATTTGTGTTTATAATGTGAAAGATCAGAGATAAGATGTCTGTCTGCTCCTCAGATGACAGAAAAGACAAATATCCAGAGGCAGCTAGTAGAGCTTGTCAGCTTGTACACAAAAAAGGATTCCATATTGTTAATAAAGACCAACTGCAAAAATGATTTTTAGCTCAAAATAAGTGTAATGCAATAATAAAAAAATTGCCCCCAAAGTTACATAGCCTTTAAAGGAGTTGGCCACTGTTTTAGGAATTTTTGGCAACCCTCCCTTATCTCCTTGACTGACTCACTGAGATCCCCCGTTGTCAACATCCGCTTTAACACTGATGCAGCCACTCATTGGCCGCATTGGTGAACTGCTTTCCTTGCATCATATGACCAATTGACATGATGCAAGGGGAGCAGGTCACTGCTGTAGCCAACAATTGCCTGCAACGGTGTCAAAATGGATGTTGACAGCGAGAGACCCGAGCAAAGAAGCTGAGGCAATGGAGTGAAGGATCTGGAACCCAGCACCAGGAGCACGTGAGTATGATTCCTTTTACAGGTTTGCAGAGGAGGGAAGGTTTGTCAAAGTCCCTCCCCTGAAAGGTGGCAAATCCCTATAATTAGCACATTTTATTAGGTTTAGAGATATATGATTTTTATTAAGATTACAATTTGTATAGGAGGTTGAAAAAAACTACAGTTTATACCTGAATTATTCCCAGTATTTACATGCTAACGTTGGTTGAGACCCTCCTGCGGTTCTGCGGTTCTTTATCACATGCTGCAGTAAATATAGACATTTGTGGTGTGTATGATCTCCTCATGTCTTACAGATGCAAAGTATATTTTATTTGCATAATCACTCTTCTAGAGTAAGCATTTAATTTGCAAATTTGATTTCTCATGCAATTTTTGTTTATAATCACTGTTTGCTGCACAGCTACAGGAGGGAGGTTGCATGTGTTAGTTAATCAGTTTTATATATATATATATATATATATATATATATATATATATATATATATATACAGATTTGCTGTGTGCTCTAAAAAATGTAAATTTTAGTAATTTAGTAGCTGTTTATATATTTTTAACAAATTTGTGGATGACGAACGACCAAATATTGCATGGCCTCTGTTTCAGTGTTTTTTAGACCACAAGATCCCGTTGATGTGTACAGTTGAGCTTTGCACACCTCCCAATATTACTTTTAAAAAGCTTTTGTGTATCAATCTCTGCTTGGAAGTGAGTTTTAGGCGCAAATATTTCTCTTGATGCTTTTTCTTGTTCTTGTTTGTCCGAAAGTTACATGAAGGTGGACGTGGCTTTCAACAGCTTGTCAAAGCATCTGCCATCATCGGATGGCTGCATTCAGTAAATATATAGGATGGGGGGGCTGACATATTTTACAAGGGCTGTAAACCCTGCATTTTATATAATTTTTATTTTATGTTTTTAATTTCTAGATTAAAACTAGATTTTTTTTTGTCTTTCCACGTCTAGTGCTTTTATAAAGATATGTGCATTAAAAGTTATGTATGAACTGTGCACATGTTGAACTGCTATTTGTAGGAGATGCATTCAACTTTCTGCTTGGGTCACACTTTTACCTAATAATATTAATTTTTATGAAAACTTGATGCAAAATTACATGAAGGTGTCTGTGTGTGTAAAGTGGCATTTTGACTACTTTAGGCCTCATTCTCATGACGGATGTGGAAAGCACTCGGATGATCCGTGTGCTTTTCCTAACCGTATGCCTGTTTGGGCTGCAAAGAAGTCAATAGGTTCAAAACAATGGATGCTACATGGACATCACACTGATGTCATCCTTATTTTTCAGATTGGTTTGTGGACTGCATTGGGCCTTCAGAGAATTCATGGGTATTGGTTGTTAATACACTTGCTGGATGTTCGAGGGTAGCAATCTTGATTTATCCCCCATCATATTAAGTGCTATATGTTAGATATTTTTGTGCTTTTTGAGTTTTTTTAGAACCATGCCATAATCCATGTTTCCTTCTTGTTTTTAATAGAAATAAATCACATAGAAATACAAATAAGCGTGATTTTTGCATGCTGTTTTTCTGGCTTTGGGGTGCCCCACTTATGTCCTATATCAGGACTGATGTCAGCACCAGGGAAACTTTCCAGTGAGTTT
This sequence comes from Rhinella marina, assembly GCA_900303285.1. NCBI lineage: Eukaryota > Metazoa > Chordata > Amphibia > Anura > Bufonidae > Rhinella > Rhinella marina. Next base: position 12,262 of record ONZH01015316.1, read on the forward strand.
GGGGAGTCCATGGTAATTTGGAGAAACATGCTTTTTTCAAGCTGGTGATGGTGGATATTGAGACCGCTGTGTCACCCAAAACAGATGTGCCACCCTCACCAACTTTGCTTGAATTTTTTAAAGACTTTAACTTGTCCAGGAAGAAATACAATATGATAGTGCAACACGCTACCAAACCCTTGACAGGCTGAAATTCACATTACCACACATTGAAACAGTTAGTGTAAACAGCTTCTAACAGGGTCAAAAAATCGAAAGAAGAAAAAGTTGTCACCTGAAGCCAGACATCTGGAGATATCCTATCTCAGAAATTGATGGCTTATCACTAGTGTTGGGTGAGCATGCTCGCCCGAACACTAAATCCGCTCGAGCATTGCGATGCTTGCCATATCTCGGTGTTAGGCCGAACACCACATGTGCTCGAGCGCGATGCTCGAGTCTCCTCCCAGCGTATGGGGAAGGACTGGAAATCACTGTAAAGCCGTAGCCATGTTGGTTACTGGCATTACAGTGATTGGCTGACCGGAACGCGTCATCGAGTGTTAGACACGTGGTTCGGCTCAGTCTTAGTCAGGGAGAACTGCAGCAGGAGGGACAGATAGTGTAGGGATAGGAATTATTTTTTAGGCAGGGTTCAGTTTGAATCTTTCAGAGACCCAAAAGTCTCTTTAAGGACTATTTTATCTGGCTCACAATTATATTATTAGCGCAACCTGCGCTAAATTGCGCATAATTGTTTGGCCGCTGCAGACAGTGACACAATCTCTGCTACATCTGCTGTGTTACATGTGCACATCCTAAATACCTGTGACATTCAGTGTAATTTTTTTGCCGTTGGTGACAGTGACACATCCTGCGCTACATCTCCAGTATAACATTTGCACATTTTTGGCAACCCTTGCACTTTATATACAAGTAAATATACAGGAAAGAATGTTTCCTAACAATTTTTCCTCTAAAATCATTTTTATCTTTGGTTTTGGGCATATTATTGTCATTCTGCAAAAGTGGCTTAATAATCGGACAACATCGTTCCCAATAGCGACCTGGGTCCTGTCCAAGATGTATCCAGACATCCTCCCCATGCTGTTCCCGAACCATTTCAGTGGTGTTTCCATCAATTTCTGACCTTTCCCTACGAACCAGACACCCTCGCCTCTTCAGAGCAGGGGGTGCCTGGTTTAATGCTCTGGTTCTCCCATTGACTTTAATTTGGTGCTTGATCATCACTACTTATCACTAGATCCGCATCTATCTATAGAATGGAGCCCCTGAAGTGAAGGAGAGAACACCGAGCATGCGGGGTGTGCTCTTCATTCATCACTACGGTAATTCCAAAAATAGCAAACAGATGCTCTTTGGCTGTTTTCGGAAGTCCCATAGCAGCGAATGGAGAGCGCACCATGCAAGCATGGCCTCCGCACCATTTACCACAATTGAACTGCCAGAAATAGCCAAGCATCGCTTGGCTATTTGTGGAACTCCCAAAGCGGTGAAAAGAGAGTGGCCGTGCATACTCATTTCAGGAGCACCATTTAGGAGAGGGTCTAAGATATAGGGCCTGTACCTATCTGACATTGATGACATATCCTAGGGGTATGCCATCGTGTCTGAGATGGGCCAACCCATTTAAGGTTAATATCACTTGAGAATATATGTGATTGGAAACTAGTAAATTTTAATTTTCAGCCAATACATTTTTTCAGGCCAGAAATTATTATTTTTATAAATCCCATTAACATAACATACATTCTATCTCGGTCGAAGGCAAACATGAACGTTATTGAGAAGCAGAGAGATGTCCTTGGGAGGATCAACATAACTATATTGTTCATCTCCATATTCTCCTGCTTCTCGTTGGTAGTATAACTAAATATAACCTGAGAAGTAAGTCACCTATGATGAACTCAATGAAGGTAAATCCTCGCTAGAGTTACTTTTGATAGAGGCAGTAAACAGACGCAGCACACTTCACTATGACTATAGGATTTATGTTGTTTGCTTGTATGATTGTAATTCCCATGCAATTCCAAGGCTACACCATTCTGTAGATATTACTATGAGTCATATGGCATTTCGAAGAGCACCTGGCCACTTTCTGCAAGAAAGCACAGATACTTCCTAAGCCCCTGAATGGTAAACATTAATATTTACAGACGACTTACCACCCATGAGTGACTTCACTGAATCAAGGCCTTTCAGCCTCTTGCGCAATGCAGCCTATGTCATATATAGAACTGACAGCAGTGCTATCAACAGGGGGATTTGCAATGTTCTTTTTGTAAGAAGAGGGGAAAATTAAGTAATGTGTAAGTGTCAGGCAACCGGCGATTGACACATTGGTCAAATTCCTGATGATGTCACTGTTCTAGCCTGCATCATGTGATACTAAATAACATTCTAGTTTATGGAACCAAAGCATTAAGTCAGTCTTCAAAAATGCATGTGTGTTAACCTCGAGAGGGTAAGTAGTGGATTTTATTACATTAGAAAATCTTATCGCAAATCACATTCACAAGAAAACATAAAAGACACAAATGTGAGTGATATTCATCTTTCCTGATACAATGAGGAGATCAACAACCATTACAGGAAACAGACAATCAGTTTGGTTAGGAGGTAGAGGTGAGTGAATCCATTCAATTTCCAAAATTATTCGGACTCCAAAAAACTTCTTGTGATTCTTTTTGGAAGAGAGAAGAAAGAGCTAATTAGAAAGCTAATTTGAATATTGTTCTCAGAAAACCAGAGGAGCGTTGTCTGGCCTACAATACTACTCACACATACTATGCATACTAGGAGGTCTTCATAATGAGAAAGAGTACCCTGCCCAGTTTCTGCAAGAAAGCACAGAAAGTAGTCAACAAATCAATTTGCACCAAAATCAAATTTGAAAAACTTGCCAAATCGGACACTAAACGCATTTTAAGAAATTGGTTCATCTCTATTAGAATGATTACTGAAAAATAAAATCATCAATAGGATATGTTTTCCTGCAGTGCCCCTACAGGGGAAAATAAGTATTATGCAGTTTCTACAAAAACTAATGGTCTTCCCAGCCAGGTCCTCCAGAGAATGAGATGCTCTTTGTAGCCACCGGCAATTATAGCAATGAGAAGACAATTTTGAGTTTGGGGACACCCTCGGAATCTCCTAATTTCTAAAAGAGTTTTCTAAACTTGGCTATCCCATAACCAGGACTATTCTTGATGTCTAATTATTGTGCCTACAATGGTTAGCAGCGCTCTACCGCCTGAAAGGGGTTGTCCCATCCTCCTTGTTCAGGGCTGTAACCAGTTTGAGTCTTGAACTTCCTGACTCGTTTTGGGGGGGTGAATTCTTGATAGCTGGCACAGGCAAGTGGTGCTCTGATGAAGTCAAGACATTGCTTGCCTGTGCGTGTGTGTGCCATGGCTGCTAGTGAAGAATTATCATTAGCTGCTTTGTCTGCTAATGATAATTCTGAGGTACTTATTCCAAAGTACATGCTGTTGTTTCTATATTTGCATATAGAGATAACAGTTCTGTCAAGCAAGTGCACTGTTGGATCTCTGATACTCTTAACAGGTGACAGATGCAATTGCTCTACCTAGCTGTGCAGGTACAGGACTACAGTGGAAGCTACAGGATGACAGCTGGTAGTGATGATGTGTATGACAGGTCTAGGGCTACTGAGCAAGCCCTGGACCTGTAATACATTCTGTCTGTTCGCAGGTAGAATCTGCATATGAAGTAGCTATGTAGAGAAACTACTGCGCATGCTATGAAGTTATTCTAAACTGACTACAAGCGCCAATGGTGGGTGGCTGGGATAGGAGCTGCCTATGCATGCTTCCGCAATGCTGGTCACCAGAGAGGTCATATCCTTTGAGCATTCTAAAAAAGAGTGGAGCAAACAATGAAAAGGAGGCACTTTAGATGACACAAGTAAATTAGTACATGACATATAATGGCAATTTAAGCACAGCAATTAAGCATTTTAGAAAATGCCTTTACGTATGTACAAGTCTAATTAAGAAATTAAATGGATTGTACAAGTTCTAGCAAAACTCCTCGGGTGCCCCCAAATGTAATAGGTCATTAATTGATCATACAGTCACCACTAAGTCCTACGTCATTTCCACAACTCTTGTTTCTGTTTACAGGCTGCAGGGGCGATGTAGCTGTATCCTGTACCTGACCAATACAGCTAATCACTGGCCTCAGCAGTATATGGAACAGGATCGCTGAAGGCAGTAACTTGTTGCAGGGGTCACATGTTGTACAGCTACTTAACCATGGCAGCATTTAAATAGAAACAGAGGTGGAGACCAGCAGTGCTGCATATATGTTCAGTGGTGAACAAAAAGGATGGGGCGGGGATAAGAAAGACAAAAAAATGGGTTCTTTCAGATAATGCTTCACACCATCACACTCCAAATCACCAAGGGTTGGAAGCCCTGAAGCCCTAATCCATTATCCACTTACTTATTTTACTAACAAAATAAGGGCGCTGTCGTGTTACATATGTGAATTGTCATATTGTTCATGTTTGTGTTTGATCCATTATGTAGTCTGTTGACAATTCTATGTTGTCTCTTTGTTTTATATTAAAGGCTATGTACTCCTTTGGAGTCAATTTTTTATGATTGCAATTAACTTATTCTTGGCTAAAAATTATATTCTCAATTAGTCTTTATTAAAAATATTGAGCTGTTCAGTCACGAAGGGTTAACTGTTTGGCTGGGTGACTGGTACTTTCACTTTCACTTTGTGCCGGTCATCTAATTACCCTTATCAGTAAACTACTGAGAGGTCATAAACACTTATTTAAGCCACATTCTTATCAGTAAGGTAAGGATTGAGCTTTAATGAGTGTTTATGATGTGATATAAGCTGTCCGTATGCTCTTCAGATGATGGAATTGAGAAAAAATCAGCTCTGTACACAATAAATGATTCCATATTGTTAATAAAGACCAAATGAAAAAGTGATTTTTAGGTCAAAATAAGTATAATGCAATAATAAAAAAAATATTGCCTCCAAAGGTGTACATAGCTTTAGGGTCAAAACCAACCTGAAATAAGTCAGTTTATTGTATGGACTCTATATATAGTTTTGGATTTACAATCTATTATGAATACAATTATTAATCATATTTTTTAACACTAGTGTTAAGTCCTGTTGAAAAATACATAGGTCCATCAAGTTTAACTAGAGGTGTGGGGAAGGGGTAATGCCCCTTTCACACGAGCGGGAGACTCGCATGTCTCCCGCAACGCATCTACAGGGCTGGACTCCGGCACTGACTGGGATATAATGGCATATAATGCTATGCGATCCCTGTCAGTGCCGAGTCCAGCCCTGTAGATGCGTTGCGGGAGACATGCGAGTCTCCCACTCATGTGAAAGGGGCATAAATCTTAGAACTTTTTCCCACCCATTAGTCCAGATGAAAACAAAACTCTCATAAGACATGAGCCATTTTGCCCTAAAAGGCCCAAAATTCTGAGACAGGATCAACAGTCATACAAGCATTCAATGCATTAACATAAGTGTCGTTTTTGTGTCAAGAAATCATCTAATTCTTTCTAGAAGCCATCAACTAATGTTATGAAGGGAACCGAGGCAAAAAAATACAACATTGGAAAATTAATAAGTTTTCAGAAAACAATTTATTTTTATGATTATAGAAATGAATGTCTTTACCTAGTAATTCCAATCCTGCTTAAATGCTATGAAAATAAAACTAATATGACAGAAATGGTATAATGGGAATTGTTTGGATTGAAAAAAACAACCCAAAAAAATTCCCACCTGTTTTAAAAATAACTGTGCCTACTAATTAAGTGGCACCTCAGTCGATGCAAATAACTCTTATAGGTGATAGCTGTGTTCGGCATCATCTTATATAATTCTTACATTTACATCCATTTTTACTGTATGTCTTGCAATTATTATGATATATGTCACCACTGAGACAAATAGAATAATGGTACAAAAAGGAAAAATAAAACTGTGAACAAAGGCGGTTTAGGTAATTGGATATTTTGAATATGAGAATGTATTTCAGTTCACAGTAGGAAGGCTGCAAAATGTGAAATATATAAAATCTGTATGAACAGTCCATTACCTACAGTACGTCCTGTATGGAATTTATTACAATGTATTTAAGTGATTGACCTTTATATTATTATTGTATTACTATAAATGTATAATCTGTCAAAAACACATAGAAACATAATTTTTTATGCACACACACACATATATATATATTTATTTTTTATTTATTTTTGTATTGTTGCCAAACTCAGCATGCAGTTATCTCTAACAAAAAATATAAAAAATATATTCAAAAAGTGCTTTTAGCATAGTGCAGCCATAAATGTTGTGACTAACCTGAAGATATTGGCCCTTTCCTCCAATAATTCCTCAGAATGTTCATTATCACTAAAATTGAGCGAATTTCATGGAAAATGTTATTCGCCGTAAAGCCAAATCTCCTCGTGCTTTGTGGTAGCGAATCAATTTTCCTTGCAATGGTCCAAAAAAAAAAAACACAGTTACCTCATTCATTTACTCGCGACTGGTCGGCTGTCGCCATCTTGATTGGAGATCTTGCACAAAATCCCATGGGCAGTGACTTATGACATCATCTCACTGGCTAATATGATGACGTCATCACTGGCCACATGAGATTTCGCAACAGTTCTTCAATCAAGATGGCGGTGGCTGGCCCGTCGTGAACAAACGACCAAATGGATGAGGTAAGTACTGTCAGATGCCGTAATCAGCTATAAAGGTGGGATCTGAGGGGTACAATAATGGGGAGCGGTGCAATCACTGTTTCCTGTCCTTGCACCCACTACTTTGCCACCATAAAAAAAATTTTGCATCACTATAACTGTGCTAAATGGCCAGGTGGTGTGGACATGGAAGGTTGTGCTGTATGCTGTGAACAATCAGATCCTTCACCTCCTGCAGTTCTCTCTCCCCTCTCACAGCATGAATCTCATGTACAGTTTAAGACAAAGAGGTCACAGCTTCTTCTACTCTATCCCATATCAGAGGTTTCTGAACTTCCGGCATACTTTATTAAACGATCTGCTTTTACAGGACCCATAATACATATAATAAATTAATTTTGGCCTGTTTTTAACACTTCTTCTTAACTGCGTGTCAGAGACAAATTAAAACCCATTAAAATTCCCTCATCTCTTGTTATGTCCCATCTGGACATCTCCTTCTCTAAATGCCTTCAGGTCTGGCAGCTGAAGCACCCATCGATTAACTGCCATCACCATGGGAAGTTGTAGCTGGCTGGACATTTTTCCTGAAGTGGCCATTATGTTTTTGTATGGTGTCTCTCCAAATCAATTGACAACCCTGTAATACGTGTTTGTACTGAATGTTCCAAAGTTCTAAATACATGGTGTAGCAAATCTCTAAAAGAGCTCAGTCCTGAGTGGACCCCCACCTTTAAAGTCCCCATGTCTTTGCAGAACAACCCCTTTGGGTGTGGAATGTATATTAATAAACTACCATTCAAAATCTAGACTTGCAACCAATAGAAATTAAGAAATATTACTGGTTTATGAGTGCGTGAATGTGAATGAATACTAAAATTCATCTAAAATTGTTGGCTCCTACTTGTATGGATGAATTACAATTATGTGTCTAAGATACAGCCCATCATAAAGGTAAAAAAAAAACCTTGGGTCTATAATTTTACAATACATTGCTCTGCTTAAGGCCACAGTAAGCTTGTCATAAAGAATTATGACCCTAAAGCAAAGATTCAGAAGATGTAGTGACTTTACCTGCCATCCTATATACTATCCCATCATTGAATGTGCACATTATCTTCAGCGTCTTTCCAGGTAACATCAAGGTTACTTTTAATATAATCTCCGAAACATGACTTCAAGGAGAAAGCAGCCAACCACAAAGCAAAGCCATTTAACTGAGGCATAGTGGATGTAATTTCAATGGACATACATTCTCTACCTGTCTTCCTGCTGATGTAAGGAAGCCATTTGTAGAGGAAATGAGAGTGATAATCAACATAAACAATGTCTGCTGAGCTGAATGTTTTTGGTCCAGTCTTGCAGGATTTCCTTAAAGTGTACCTACTGTATCATAGTGACATGTCAATTTTTTGGTCAATGGAAGTCCAAGACCCCCATTCCATCTTTGCCTCTTTGGCTGTGATTGGCTCTGTGTGGTTCTCCACCTAACTCCACATGCACAAAGAGAGCAAACACTGATAATAACAGTCAATGGGGCACAGCTCTTAGCTTAGTACTTCTGGTCCCTTGTTTTAGAAATTGGTGTGAGTCACAACATCTGGACCACAAGTCATGAGCTTGTATTCTCTATTGAGCAGACTCAAGTTCCAGTTGGAGTTTCAATACGACAAGTTCATTTCAAGAAGGTGACTCAATGTTTTCATCAGAGTGTAAATCACTAGTTTATGCTGCCTTCAGGTCATTATAAAACTTCCCTTTAAAAGAAGCTGGCCCATTAATCTTCTGATGAATGCAAGATTGGCTTCTACAACCCCTGGACGCTGCATCTGGCCCTACTTGTAGCAAACATGCTAGTCATTCAATCAATGGCTGTCCACGTAATGCATGGATGCACAAGGTCAGTCTCAGTTAGAAGTGCTTAGTAAAAAAATAGTTCCTTTCCTGCTCATAGAGGACCCTCCTTCTATATGTCATAATTAGAGCAAGACTGTGCAGCTGTCATAAACCCTAGTGGAGAAAACAGCCATTCCAGATAGGCCTATGACCAGAACTTTGATCTCCAGAAGAATTGTATTAGGTCAAAAATTACAGAAATGATTTGAAGGAAGCAAACACTAGACCATCTGTCCTGCATGGGGAAATCTGGTCCTTGCTATTGTGTTCCTCTTCTAGGTATGAGAAAAGATGTAGTTGTGAGAAAACTGTTGGGTTTTTGTCTCCATCCGATCTGCATTTTTTACTGGTGGGATGTGGACCCATTCACTTCAATGGGGCCGCAAAAGATGCAAACAGGACTCCATGTGCTGTCCGCATTCGTGTGGCATTTCCGCGGCACCCGCAAAAAAAAATAGAACATGTTCTATTCTTGTTCGTTTTGCGGACAAGGATAGGACCATTCTATAGAGGGCAGGACGTTCCTTTCTGTTAAATTCAGAAAACACGCGGTTGGTATCCATGTTTTTCGGATCTGTGATTTGCGGACTGCAAAAACACCAACACTAATGTGCATGGGCCTTTATCCAGAATGCTTTTAATTTCCTCATCCCCACCACAGCGGTTCCTGTGAAGAGATCTATACATACCTGCTCCTCACCATCACAATGCATCTTGAGGTTCTTGTGTTGTCTACATTGAGCATCGATGTATACTTCCGTATGGACCAGGTCACATGCACAGATACAGCCAATTCCTGACCCCTGTGGTGACATGTCCCAAAGTGACATGTGACCCAACAGTGACATGCCTCTTGGGAGCATGACACCGCTGAGGCCAATCATTGGCTGCAGCAGTGCACATGACAGGGTGGGGACTGGAAGTGCAGTGAAGACAGCCTGGGAACCATAGTGCTGGAATGGAGTGTGGGGAGGTGTGTTTCTGCCTCTTACTTCATTGTAATTCTGCCTTTAATGATAAAGAGATGTATGCTCAATAGAGATGAGCGAATTGTGTATGACTTGTGAAAAACTCATACCTGTGACGCTGCTCCGAATACTGGCACAAGCACACATGCTCTGCTCCAGCTCCAGCTTGGCATGGAATAGTCACTGCTATGGAAGCAGACCTACTCGGAGCAGCTGCACAGGCGCAAGATCTTCAGGGCTGGCCAAGATGTCTGGCACTGTCAATCAAGCAGCAGATTGAGTGTCTTTAGTTGTGGGTACACCCGGTGTTTGGTTGATGAGATGAATCGATTCATATGGATTGACTCAATCTTCACTAATGCTGACTGCTGATGTGACGTCAGTGTGTCTCCATACTCCATATGTTTGAGACAATTTATTCTACCTCTCTATAATTGGGTCTACTTTGGGTAGGAAGAAGTGTGATCTTTGGATAGGATCTCTTTTTCCTGAAGAAGGAGAATAGATTTCCCAGAAGCACGTTGAGATTGTAATAATGATTCATCCACCAGGTGGTATCCTGTATTCCATCTTGAGTGACTGCTGACATTACTCCAGATAAGTCAATCTGGCGCAAGGCATGTGGGGCACAAGTACATGTGCTAAACTTGGTGACCCTTCCCTCGAGTGAAGTGAGTACTTTGTGCAATGTTCGTGCAATGGCTTTAATATGCCAATGCTGAGTACCTGGATCAACTGTGAGGTTGATTCCTTCCCACCAGCCTTATTTTATAGATTGCTGCTGTCCCACATGTATTTTCACCTTTGTTGGTATCTTAGCTTCTCTATTACAGACTGGGTTATGCTCCTTAGGACAGTGTCCTTATTTCTTTAGTCCACTGGCGCCTTTAGTAGAGTGGTGAATGTCATCATCCCACTACAACATTCTTTATATTGTTTTTTCCTTTCATATCTTCTAAATGTACAGTACAGGGCACAAGCTGAAAGGCAATGTCTACGAAACATGAAGTGTCAGCCTACTGTTAGGCTCAGTAACCATGGTAAAAACTTAATTTTTTAACATACTGTAGATAATGAAATGAAAAATATCACAAGAGTTAAAAAACAAGAATACTGCTTTACAAGCCTGCAGCTGTTGTTTTATTAACTTATCTCTCTCTAATTTGTGTGGTTTTGTCCTTTTTTGTTTTTCACAATTTTGCATAATCATCACAAACATGTGAAGGCGGCCTAAATGAAGGATTCTGGTATTCATTAGTGAATTTTTATTTATGCAAATATATTGTGTTACTTCAAAAAGCAGCCCTATTAAGAAACTTCATGTAGCATAATGCACGCCACAGTAGACAATTTCTGTTCAGGATATAGTGTGCTCTTTCATTAAATTGCAGTAAATCCAACACATCCAAAACCTGGAGTCTGGACTGAAGAGTGAATGAGTGAATGCAAAATGAGTCTTAGAAGCTCTACCGAAAAAGCTCTACATACAGTATGAGCTTGATAGCATGAGGGTTTCCTTCCACACTCCAAAAACATACTGATTGGTGACAAGGACTGCTGGCCAGAGAGGTGTAAAGCTCCATGGGAGACACAAGTGTAGATAATGACTTGAAGAGGACAAATGGAACCATCTAGACAAATAGTATGGAGGTCCAGATGATGAGTGGTTCAGATCTGTTGTGGAGGCAATCATTTTCAGGTAGCTCCACTCATAATCGTCTCATTGATTATGGAGGCAATCTCAGGAGGCTTCAATATCTGTGGTGACACTCTGGCATCTTCGCTGTTTCTGAAGGACACTCTCTGATGTCTGCACTGTCTATGTGGCCTCAGCTTATGGTGGCAACCACTATGATGTTTACTGCCTAAATAATCCCTTAGAAAATGCAATCTGGAGAATTTTGTAGTTTTTTTGAGGACTAAAGTTCTGCCTCCTAACAAGGCACCCAACTGAGTCTCTGGAAATCGCAGTACAGGTTACACTGATGACCTCGGGAGTGCATTTGCCATTCACTTATGGGGACATCTGCATTGCCCACATTATTATAGAGTTGCAGGATATTTGGGTACAGAGGACTCAGACTTGAGTCAATCACATGATCATAAAGCAATTGGCAGGCATAACTTGCATTACCGCCGTGAAGAAAAAAAGAGAGAACCCTCCAGCATTGCATGGAGGCCTTGTACAATGTTTATTGCTAGAAAAGTGGTGACAGTTCTCCTTTACATGTAAACCACTAAACAATGGGTATATGATAAACCAAACAATAATGAAAAACTTATCAAATCCCCATGAAACTCTAAACAAAGATTTTGTTTCGAGCTGTGGAAAAACTAACAAAGACTTCATTAAAGTCTGAAATGTTGCAGGGTACGGCGAGGACATGAATAAACTTCCTACAGGAACCTGTGCTGTCTGTAATAGGCAGGCAAAAAAATGAACCTCTCATTATCTGGTGGTTGAACATCTAGGAGTAAATGGTTTGCACTGTTGACTTTAGCCGGCGGATTTAGAAATGTTCAGATGTTTGAAGTTTACACAACCTGATGAGGAGAATTAACTACGGTTATAAAGCAAGTAAATGGCTGAAAAATATCCTTCAGCATTTGCCCATGGCTTATTAGTTTGTATGAATAATTTTTGCAGGTAAGGGACAATGTTGAAAAAAATGCCTGAATTGAAAAGGCTAAACATATTTTTTCCTCTGTAATCATGCTTAGGTACCTTCATGCCCACGTTCACTACGACGGTATTGTATAAAACCGTAGAGTAATTTTTTTTTTACTTGACTATCCATTTAAAAATATCTTGAAATATTATAGTTTTCATACTGGCCACTGAAAGGCCCACAGTAGACTTACACTTGTTTGTTTTCTACAGCTCACTTTTCAGCTTTATTGTGTAGACTGGGACAGGGTCATCAGAGTTGTCTTGTTGGGTAATCTCGTGACAATTTAATGATGAATCTCCATTACACTACTGGAGACCTAGACAAGGCAAGATAGTAAAGCTGACCACACACCTTCAGTAGTTGTCAGTGTCAGATGAATGCTCATTCCGCTGACAGCTATTTCTCCGGACCTCCCCATACACGTGCATGCTCAGTTTGGCTGCATGTGCATGCATTGTCAATGAGGAGAGTAAGCTGCTGTTACACACATCTCTGTTGATGGCTTATCTCTATCTTTCTGAGCATACCCCCTTACACATACTGTAAGTTGATTGGTCGTGTCAAAAAGCAGGTTGGTCAAACTTTAAACATCCAGATAAGCCACTCCCTGATCTTTAAGGGAGAGAAATTGATCCATATCTTCCTGGTGACTGTATTAGTCTCTTGACAATATTTGTGTTCTTCGAACATTCCTGCGAATATGTACGCATGAGGGAACAAAGTGCGTACGAAGCTTTAGCGTGTTATTGTCTAGGCCCGCACAAATAACAAACATACTGTAAAAGTTCGCTACTTAAATGAATACGTATCAGATGCGTAGCATTAGCGTACAAATTATATGATGCGCACGTAGCGTTAGCGTACAAAAGATTTAAGAAGAATCTTCCGAAGCGAATCTGAATAGATTCGGATTCGCTTCGGTGTAGGAAATAACGAAGATTACAAACTTGTGTTTTTAAGTTCGGCGTACAAGGTTCGGGTTCAGGGTATCTAAGAATTCCTTTATGGATTCTGCTACCACGAACTATAACTTATGGTGCGTGGTAGCAGAAACCATAATGGAATTCTTAGATACCCTGAACCCGAACCTTGTACGCCGAACTTGAAAACACAAGTTTGTTCCTCCCTACCTGCAGACAATACAACAAACAAGAGTGTGCCTCCAATAAGGTCGCCTCCAGAAACATTTTTAAAAATTTTAAAATAGCTATAACATCTAAAAAATAATAATAAGCCAACTCAGTCTTGGATAAAATCATGATATATGTGGCATTTCCTTTCATTTTGTCATGATTTTCCAGCCTGACAGTCAGTTAGAGATGAATGGATTTCCTAAAATTTGTTTCGATCTAATTTGGCTTGGAAATTCTACTTACATATGATTCAAATCGGAATCGAATGTGCTTTAATGCCTGGAAAATATCCCTCTCTCTCTCTTGAAAAATTCTACTCAACGAATCAGAAAAATTCTGATTCTACTGAATCTGAATTTTTTCACAAATTTGTGTTGATTTTTTTTTTTAATTCTAACATAGTAACATAGTTTATAAGGCCGAAAAAAAGACTTCTGTCCATCCAGTTCAGCCTGTTATCCTGCAAGTTGATCCAGAGGAAGGCAAAAAAAAACCCTGTGAGGTAGAAGCCAATTTTCCTCACTTTAGGGGAAAAAAGTTCCTTCCCGACTCCAATCAGGCAATTAGAATAACTCCCTGGATCAACGACCCCTCTCTAGTAACTATAACCTGTAATATTATTACCCTCCAGAAATACATCCAGGCCCCTCTTGAACTCTTTTAGTGAACTTACCATCACCACCTCCTCAGGCAGAGAGTTCCATAGTCTCACTGCTCTTACTGTAAAGAATCCTCTTCTATGTTTTTGTACAAACCTTCTTTCCTCCAGGCGCAGAGGATGTCCCCTCGTCACAGTCCTGGGGATAAAAAGATCATGGGAGAGATCTCTGTACTGACCTCTGATATATTTATACATAGTTATTAGATCTCCCCTCAGTCGTCTTTTTTTCTAAAGTGAATAACCCTAATTTTGATAATCTTCCTGGGTACTGTAGTCCACCCATTCCAGTTATGACTTTAGTTGCCCTCCTCTGAACAAATCAATTTGTTCATCTTTGTGGTCAGTTCTTTCTCCGCTGACAACTGTTTGGCCATCCATTGCCTATTTTGATGAGATGGACCCATTCCAAACATTGGTCATGATTATTAATTATCATACTAATTGGACTATGGCCAGTATGATCCCAATAAAAACATCGAAAGAACCCTAATCCCTAAGAGTGGTAAATTTATTTTCTCCTTCTTCAGAAATGTAACAAAGCAATAATAAAAAGAACAAAAATGATAAAGCCAATGATATTTATGTGTCATAAATTCGGAAATGTTAACACTGATATCAGCACGTCTCTGACAAGGATGGATCTATAGAGCTGCCAGTCTCCTACACGTTTTATTAAAGTACATTCTCAAGCAATGTTTTCCTTCAAAATCACATTGAAGCGGTGAAATAACCTACTTTTAGAATTGTTAATGGATGTGTAGGCTGTGTGTGATGTGAACACATGTAACACTGCAATGTTTAACAAATGGCTAATGATATTTGACAAAAACTGGTAACAAATCTGTCAATCCAGCCCTTCAGAGGAGCTGCTATGGAATGGATTTTTGCTGACTTGAAGTATTACTAGTTTACTATTGTTATTTAAAAAATGGAACCAGTGTGGAAGAATCTATTAAATTTTGTCTAATATTTATGTGTTCTGGTATTGTAGAGGCAGCCAATGAATCGGCTTCTTCCCACCTGCACTAGACACATCAGGTGGACATTCTGAGAGAGAATCAAAAGAACTCCAGAGGGCGCCATAACGAGTATGTAACAGCAATATGTAAACATCAGAAAAGTATTTCAATCAAAAAAACGATCACTTTTTGTGCGAACTAATGCTACTTTCACACTAGCGTTTCTATTTTCCGTTATTGAGGTCCGTCATAGGGTCTCGATATCCGAGAAAAACACTTCCATTTTGTCCCCATTCATTGTCAAGGGGGACAAAACGTAACTGAACAGAATGGAATGCTCCAAAAAGCATTCAGTTCCATTTGGTTGCGTTCCTATACTGGAGAGCAAACCGCAGCATGCTTGCCTTCTGTCATGGTAAGCAAGATGGATCCATCATGGCCCACAATGCAAGTCAATGGGGACCGATCCATTTTCTCTGACACAATCTGACACAATAGAAAACGGATCCGTCCCCCATTGACTTTCAGTGGAGTTCATGATGGATCTGTCTTGGCTATGTTAAAGATAAATACAACCGGATCGGTTCATAACAGATGCAGACAGTTGTATTATCAGTAACGGAAGCGTTTTTGGTGAACCCTGCCGGATCCAGCAAAAATGCTAGTGTGATAGTAGCTTAAAAGTGAATTATAGTGGGACATTTATTAGCAATTATACTTCAGAACAGTGGTATATTCAGGTTGTAGATTTTGTCTCAAGCCACTTTGCAGCAAAATCTGTGACTTTTATGCACCCATGGCACATGTCCAAATAGGCAAGGAAGGGGAGAGGCATGTCTGGGGCAGCAGATTGTTTATCATTCTCCAGGTCGGTTTTTGGCGTGGAATACGTCTTAAATCATTTATGCCAGCAAAGGAGCTGTTGCACAGCCTGCTGGAGGAAGCGCTAAACTTATGCAGAAGCTCGTGCTTCAGTGCCAGTCTTAATAAATGTTCCCCATCATTTTTAATCATGGACAACTTCTTTATGGCTATGTAGTCCCCTTGCCATACATCTGCATGGTCTATAGTATAAATTAAAGGGGTTTTCCTGCAGGATATGTCATAAATATCTGATAGTTGTGGGTTTCACATGCACCTACCTCTTAGACGGCCCCCATCCCCTCCAAATCCATCTGACCTGGATGCAGTGGCCAGAGATGTTCACAGTGATGAAAACAGTATATCTGGCTGTTAGGTCAGAGGTCCATGTCACCACTACCATGATACCCACCATGTTGTTCAGCGACCTCTGCAAGCTGCTATCTCCTTAGCTTCATGCTCTGTTTCCTTAGGGTGAACACAATCTCACCTATGGGCTCTTAAAGGGCCCATGTGGGTATTTGCAAATCAACTAATAGCTGAGGGTCCCTAGGCATTTTAGGCATCCTCTTCAGGCAAAGGGGCCTCCGCTTTAAGGTTCCCTGTGACAAGCAAAGGTGTTTGGAAGACTTGTGCTTCATCAATTCTCTTGTTTTTTTCCAGTCTGTGTTCCCGTCTGTGTTCCCGTCTTTGTTTCTGCCATGTACCCAACCTGTCTGGGTGCCCCTGACCTCAGAATTCAACTTTCATTTTATCTGTGTTTAAGTTATCTTAGGCTGTCTGTCCTGTCTGTGCTACAGTCATGGTTCCTGCCTACCTTGTTCCTGCACCCATTACTACCTCACCCACAAGCTTCTAGTGTCTACAGTTCTGTGTTGGCATTATTTGCAGTTCCATTATTATAGACTGTTCATACTGGTTGTAGTGCAGTTTCCCTGCATCTCAGCAATCCAGCCAAGTTTCATATCGTCAAGTTCTGACAATCAGTATAAGTGACTCTTTAGACCAGGGATCAGCAACTTCCAGCACTCCAGCTGTTTTGCAATTACAACTCCAACTACTTTCACCACAGCTGGAGTGCTGAACGCTGCTGATCCCTACTTTAGACTGTACAGTTCTGATGCATTTTAGGAGTGTTTTCCTGTACCCTGAGCTTCTGGAGCTTGCACCAGTGCCCTAACGCCAGTAGGTCAGCTGCCAACTATATTGGGACTATCCCAAGAGGTAGCAGTCTGGTTGCTTCCCTGCAGCAAAGACTGTATAACTGTAGTGAAAAGGTGAATACCAGGGGACCACCAGATAACGCCCTTAGGATTTAGCCCAAAGCCAAACCAGCTAGTTGGCAGAGTGGGTCCACACTCACTGATCCATGATACTAGCTGTGCGATTCTGTTCCATAACTTCCCGAGTTAGGAGGGAGTTGTGCAAACAGTGTAGCACAGTTTTCTCAGTTGTTGATGTAGTCCTGACCACTTCATCCAGGTGGGATGAGGTCAGGGGTCTCCATTCTATAAACAGGTTCAGAGGTGGGAACCACATCTGTCAGACATTTCTGGAATATCCAATGGATATGTTATACATGTCAAAAATCGGAATACCCTTTTAAGACGTTGATACCATATTGCTAAAATATCTGTCTCTCCTACTGATTGTCATTGTCCAACTTGGGCAGCAATTGAAAAGAGCACTCTATGCATTTCATCTGTTGTGATGGATGGTGGGGATCGTGGAGTCCACCTATGCTGTTCTTTCATAAATAAATCATATTTCCTTTGCACATTTTAGAAGCCTGATTCTTTTTTGATGCCTGATATGTAGCCCTGTGGGAGTACCGTTCCAAGCATTGTGCAGTGCGATTTAATTATGTTCTGATTTGCAGCACGTTGTCCCTCCATGAGATGCATTGTTCATGCTTTGCTGAAATGAATCTGACAGTGAGATATCACAGACCATAAGAATGGAATCAATTACAGTCCTTATTATTCTTCTTTAATGAGGCAGCTAATTTAACTTCATGTCAAAAGTTCACATTGTAGCGTTGACCACTGTTGTTCCTGCTATTGTATACACAGCGTATTAAGAAGTCCTTTTGGCACCGAACTCTTCAATTCAGTGGAACACTTAGAGGTGTCATAGGTGTTGTTCATTATAATACTCTGCAAAGAATGGCATAATAAAACAGTCAGAATCTGATTAACAATTCTAATGATGTCATCTAGACAAAAGAACATACACGGAGCACAATAGAGAACATCCAAGTATATACAATATTAGGCTCTGTTCACATTAGCCTTGGAGGTTCTGTCCAGAGCCTCCATCTTAAATTCCATCAGACTTGATGGGTGTCAGGGGCGTAACTACCATAGCGGCAGACCTTGTGACTGCTATGTGGCCCAGGGCAGGAAGGGGGCCAGTCTTAGTTAGGATTATCTCATCTTCTACTGGGGTGAAAACTTGGTCAGGACTCTACCCTCTAAAGGAACAATTTTTTAGCAAATGGCCCAAGGGTCATTGAAAAGGATTTGGGCAGAAACCCTACTGTCCTGTGTTTTGGGCCTATTTTGATCCTTGCTACAGTATGGAGCCCTTACTTCTTTATGTATGCCACTGATGGGCGTAATAATGGTACAGCCACATTGTCCATTTTATGAAATTTTGGAAGCCAAAACCAGGAGTGGATTAAAAAAAAGGATAGGTTGCATTTGTTTTGTATACCTTCTTTCAATTTGTGATCTACTCCTGATGTTGGCTTCCAAAACATCAGAAATTTGACCATGTGGTTCTTTAACCAGTACTATTCATCCTGACGCAACAACGTCTATTCAAACCTTTCAAACCATACATCCAAGCCCTTTCCACCACCTACCTCTCAGATCTGCACATTCCTTAAAGTGTCTTTCTCACTTCAGTAAGTGGCATTTATCATATAGAGAACGTTAATACAAGCCACTTACTAATGTATTGTTATTATTGATATTGCTTCCTTTGCTGGCTGGATTCATTGTTCCATCACATCATACACTTTGCATTTCATGCTTGCACACTATAGGAAAAAACTCCAGCTTCTCTGGTGGCCGGGACCGTGGGAGTTCACACAGGCTAGTTCATTTTCCTATAGTATACAAGCATGACCATCATTGATGGATTGCAGGGTGGTCGTAACCATGGAAACACAAAGTGTATAATGTGATGAAAAAATGAGTCTAGCCAGAAAAGGAGGCAATACATTAGTAAGTGCCTTGTATTAACTTAAAGAGGACCTTTCACCACTCCTAACATGCCTGTTTTAATAGCTCCATGCATTCCCCACGTACTAACAATTCTGGAACATCTATTCTTATGGCTCTATGTTGTATCATTTCTGTATTACTTCTACTAGAAGTTATGAATGAATCGCTATTTGCCCTCAGTAAAGGAACAGAGGGGAGGTGACCAGTTGGGGGGGTTTCCCTGCACAGACAGACTCTAGCCAATCAGTGCTGCCATGTTCCGACTGTGCAGGGACACCCCCCCAACTGGCCACCTCCCCTCTGTTCCCTTACTGAAGACAAATAGCAATTCATTCATAACTTCTATGCAAATAATAAAGGAATGGAACAACATACAGACATAAGAATAGATGTTCTAGAATTGTTATTACATGGGGAATGCACGAAGCTATTAAAACAGGCATGTCAGGAGTGGTGAAAAGTCCTCTTTAATAATACTACTACTTGTATTAACTAAAATAATACTAACAAATACATATAAGGCTGTCCAAAACCTGTCCTCTCCTCACATCTGAGCTACTTTCCCGATATATCCACAAATGCTATCTTTGATCCTCATAAGACTTTCTCTACTCTCCTCATATCTCCTCTTTCCACAATCGCCTCCAAGATTTCTCCTGTGCATCCCCCATACTCTGGAGCTCTCTACAACACATGCTCACCAGTGGAAACCTTCAAAAGAAACTGGAAAACCTATCTCTTCAGACAAGCCTACAACCTACAGTAATCCTGCTGCTTTTAAACCGCCATGACCAGCTTTACCCTCAACTGTTCTTCTTCCATCGCTTGTAGATTGTGAATCCTTTTGGGTAGGATTCTCTCTTTCTGTGCCAGTTTCGAACTTGTCTTGTTCATACTCATTGCACTTGTGTTGTATTATGTATGTGGCCCTTTTCATATGCACAGCACCATGGAATGAATGGAACTTTAATAATAATAACCATGGTAGTCCAAAAGACTCCCATTACTGGAAGCCATTACTGAGTGATTTTTGTCATACAATGGAACACAGGTTTGTGGCGTCTGCTAAAAACAGGGGCACTGACAAAAGAGGTTTAGAGTAGGGTCTAAAGTAGGTGGCGGGAAAAGTTCAGTTTACAGCCAAATACCCTGGCCAAGGTAAAGCATCTTTTTGACAACTTTCCCCCTGGCACATATTTTATAAGGCACAAAGACCTCCAAGACCTCTCTGCCCATGAACGTGTCCATGTTATGGGTTTGTCCACACAAAGGAGTTTTCATTTTTCATTAATTTTTCAAAATTAAACTGAAATTCACCTACAACCTACCTCTCATTGAATGGAAAATCCATATTGATGTCCAAACAGAGTAGACTATTTTCCATGTGGACTTGAAAATTGCATCACCAAACGAACTGACTTTGATCCGAATTTCAGGAAAAATTCAGTTTGCTGCGAAGCCAAATTTCCTTTCGCTTCGTGGTAATGAATCTATTTTTCCTGAAATGGCTGTAAAAATAAAAAATATATACTCACCTCATCCATTTGCAAGCAAAGAGACCATCGCTGCTGTCTTGATTGCAGAAACTGCATAAAATATTACCACGCCAGCACGCTGGGCCGGAGTTGTGACAGGTGATGTCATCGTGCCCGGTCAGTGTGATGAGATTATCAAGTCAATGCGAGAGATAAGGTGAGTATTCATCAAGGTAATTCGTCATGGATCACATTTCTTTGTGAAAGTCGTCGAAACAGCCGGATTGAATTTTTCATAACTTCTCTCATCTCTAGAGATCACCTTTAAGGTGTCTTTTGTCCAAGCCCAGTCGTGTAAGCTTCTCATTATAAGTGAAACCTTCCATCCCATTCAATTTGATCACCTTTCTCTGATCCCTTTGTAATGGTCCTCAGGACCCACCTGCCGGTCATGATTTGAGAATATCCCACAGAATGAATACCTGTGGTAGGTCCTGATACATTGACACTAATTATACAGTATCACCTGCTCAATACTAAGAACATCCTGAAAATACAACCGCCAGGTGGGCCCTGAGGACTGGAGTTGAGGAACACTGCTTTAACGTATTTGGAGCACTAGACTGAATCCTGTATTCAAGATGTAGCCTTACAAGGAATTGTAAAGGGGTAATATTACAATGGGATCACAGGTTTTTTATCTAATTTTTAATACACCTTAAAATCTTGCTTTTGCAGCTGCTGCCATTGAGAATTGCTGCTTAGTTTACTTGTAACCAGAATACTCAAGTCCTTTTCTTGTTCACTTGTTTCTAGTTTTATTCCATTTAACATGTATGCATCCACACAATTACTGTGGCCTACATTTATCAACGTTTAAATTCACCTGCCACGTTCTTGCCCATGTTGCAGGCTTATCTAGGTCTTTTTGTAATAGTTGACAATCAAGCTGGGTTTTAATTTTGTGTCACCAGGTAAAATCTAAAACTTTACTCTCAACATCATCCACAAGATCATTGATAAAGAGATTAAAGAAAATTGGGTCTAATACAGATCCGTGTGGTCTTCACTGCTCCCAGTACAGGTCTTTGTGGAAACCCACTGTTCCGAGTACAGATCCAGTTGTCACCCCAGTGCTGCCTTTAGCCAATTTCAATATGTTTCATGTACTACGACTTTGTTTTCTGTCTTGTAACCAGTTCTTTATCCATGTGCAAATATTGTCCTCAAGTCTGTGCATTTGTAACTTCAGGTTGTTGTGTGGTACTGTATCAAATGATTTGCACACATTGCACACTGCTGTTAACAGTGTACTTTGGTAATAATGCCGTTGTTGCAGTAAAATGTGTCTGAACTACATAGTCTAATGCAGTAATGTTTTAAATAACACATATATGAATGCAATTTTTGTGGTAAAATGTATTTGAACTACGCTTTCACTAATACTGGTATAACTGTAATTTTTGGGATAAAATGTCTTTGAATTACACAGTCTGATGCAGTAATGCACTGACTAACACAGGTATAAGAATGACCTAGGTGCTCATATGCTCGGGTGCTCGAGTGCTCGGCCGAGCACCCAAGCATAATGTAAGTCAATGCGACTAAACCGTTCGGAAGAGAGGGGGGGTGCCTGGTTTAAAAAGGTCCCCCAAGTAAAATAAAAACATGCCCCAAATGTTCCAATAGCCCTCAAAAGGGCTTTTATTTGTTTTTTAAAATAAAATCTATCCCTGCCTAGCCATTTCTGTCCCTACACTATCTGTCCCTCCTTGCGGCAGCTCTCCCTGACTAACACTGGCCGGGAAGGTGTCACCGGGTGCTATATAACACCCGATGACGCGCTCCCGGCCAGCCAATCAGTGTAATGCCAGTAGCTAAGATGGCTACTGACATTACACTAAATGCCATCCCTCCCCACACGCTAATTAATTAGCGTGCGGGGAGGGGACTCGAGCATGGCGCTCAAGTACACCCGGTGTTCGGCCGAACACCGAGTGGACCCGAGCGCCAGCATGCTCGGCTGAACAGCGAGTTCGGCTGAGCATGCTCGCTCATCACTAGTGGCTTTTAGAAGAAATGCACAATTACACAATTAAGTGTTTGGAGCAGAATGCATGCTATTTTGGTACTGGAAGTAAAGCTATCAAACTGTATTTTTCTTGCACTGTTTTATAATGCAGAACAAGCTGCTATCAGCTGTATTAAACACGCACAACTGGGTAACCTTTCTCTCACTTTCCCTGATCAAATTCCTTAAAATCTACCCAATTATATCTCTCTGTTTTCTCTCTATAGTGTCCTTATGCAGCTAGATTACTGTCTTGTGTCTACAATTATTTTTTGCCAGATATTGCCAAATCACATCCTTCTAGGTCACAAGCTGAACATAGAATGATGTTCTACATGTTTGCTATTCTAAGCAATGGTCCTTCCTGAATACTGCTCTCATTTGTTTGTCAGGTTGTCTGTCAACGTCTAAGCCGGTCAGGACAAGCCCTCCCCCTACTTATTCCCAGTGCCATTTGATTCTCTATCTTCTTCCTCAATTATGGCTTTCTCAATCAATATTTACAGTAAAACTTTGCTGGACGTCGTTTTTACGAGATTTGTAAAACTACAAAACATCTGATTCATTTGGTGGACAAAGTTTTGTGAAATTCATAACTAATCTGATTTAATTTGGAATCAATTTTCTTACTTCTAATTCCAAAAGGGCTCTCCCATTTCTCATGATCATCTTTGGGATGTTTCTACAAATTGATTGGAGTCCAAATGGAAGCCTGTTGGAGTTTGCAAAAAAAACGCACCTAAAGGACTCTCAGACTGTGAGAAACAAAATTAAAATTGTACTTTTTGGCCTCAATTTGTGTCATGTCTAGAGCAAACAAGGCCTTGCTCATTACCTGCCCAATACTATCCCTACAGTGAGCCATTATGGTGGCAGCATCATGCTGTGGAAGTGTTTTTCAGTAGCTGGGACAGGGAGACTGGTTAATGTTGAGGGAAAGCTGAATGGATCAAAGTACAGAGATATTTCTAATGAGAACTCTATCCAGAGTGTTTGGGACCTCAGACTAGGCTGAAGGATCACCTTCCAACAAGACAACGACCCCAAGTGCACAACCAAGACAACACAGGATTAATTTAGGGGACAACTCTGTGAATATTCTTGAGTGGCCCAGCCAGAGCCAGGACATCAACCCAATCAATCAAGTGTGGAGAGACCTTAAAATTGCTGTCCACCGACAATACTCATTAAACCTGACAGAGTTTGAGGGGATCTGCATCATAACCAAGAAGACTGCAGGCTGTAATCGGTGTCAAAAATGATTCAGCTAAGTACTGAGTAACAGTTCTGAATAGAGATGAGCGAGTAGTGTTCGATCGAGCTGGTATTTGATCGAATACTACGCTATTCGGCGTACTCGATTTCGTTCGAGTATAACGGCGATGGCGCACTTAGAATTCGTTTCCCTTCCCACCTTCCCTGGCGCTCTTTTTCCACCAATCACCATGCAGGGGGGGTATGACAGGCACGCGGAGCACGCTGGCAGCGCGAAAACGGCGTCTACATGGATTGGCTGGAAAAACCATGTGACCTCGAATATAAAAAACTCAGCTCTTCCTGCTCGTACGCATACGCTGCGTGAACTTAGTCAGGGACAGAGGCTGGAGAAGTGAGAGACAGGTTTTAGCTGTTGGACAGGCAGGAGCGTGATTAAAAGCCCTTATCAGGGCTACTATAGTGCAGTACAGTGATAGCTTTACTACAATATAGACTTTACAGAGAACGGCTGCTGTATTCAGGGATAGCTGCTGGAGTAGGGACAAAGAGAGGCATTAGTGGTGTATTAGGTGCTCTGCTACATACCAAACAATATTTGGCACTACTGCTGTGTACCTTGAACTATAAAATATATAGGCCTTATAATTGGCAACTGTACTGTGCGTTCTCTTGCAAACTAATTTAAATACCTGGTGTTAATACCCACCGTCTGAACAGTTAGTACACGGCTGTGTACCTTGAACTATAAAATATATAGGCCTTATAATTGGCAACTGTACTGTGCGTTCTCTTGCAAAATAATTTCACGGCTGTGAAGGCAAAATATTGTAACCAAAAAAAATAAAATGCGGAGGGGGGCTAGCGGAATCGGACGTGGACGAGGACGGGGGCGCGGAAATGCTGTTGGGGGCCTTGTTGAAGCCAGTGGGGATACAATGCGTGCTGGTGAGGGTCAGCCAGGATCCCGCTCATCCAGAATCCCTGCCTTTATGGGACAGTTAAGCAGGGGGCGGGTTACACCGTTGTTGAGGCCTGAGCAGGTTGAACAGGTGGTGCAATGGATAGCCGATAGCGCTTCCACACAGTTGTCCACCAGCCAGTCATCCACACAGTCTCACTCTGACCCTCCTTCCTCCACACCTGGCCAACAGAGTCATCCCACCATTGACCCCTCCCAGGAGCTCTTTTCGGGTCCTTTTTCAGATGAATCCCAGGACCTAGCAGAGGAATTTGTTTGTAGTGATGCCCAAACACTTGAGTTTTCGCCATCTCCTGCTGATGTGGACCCTGAGCCAGCATCTGTTATCATGAGCGATGATGATGATGAGACGCAGTTGCCATCAAGGGAGGCTGTTGGAATGTCCAGTGGGCAGCAGGAGGAGCAGAGTGAGGAAGTGGAAGAGGAGGTGGTGGATGACAAAATGACCGACCCCACTTGGCCAGGGGTGATGTCCAGCGAGGAAAGCAGTGGAGAGGTGGTGGTCTGCGCAGCACCGAAAAAGGCAGCAAGAGGCAGAGGGATGTCCAGAGGCAGAGGGATGTCCAGAGGCAGAGGGATGTCCATAGGCAGAGGACAGTCCAGACAGAGAAGTGAGGCCACAGCCAGCAGGGCCGAAGCTGTTCCCGGCAGCGGGCAGTCGCGCATCGAGGCCTCGTACTTCTGTGGTGTGGAGATTTTTTAATGTTTGTGCGGATGACAAACTGAGCACGGTTTGCACACTCTGCCACTCAAAACTGAGTAGGGGCTCTGAGAAGAGCAATATGACCACCTCAGGCATGCGGCGTCACTTGGAATTCAAGCACTGGGCTGAGTGGGAGAGAGCAAACGCAATACAACCTGCGCCGGTCTTGCTGCCACTGCCTCTTCCCCTTTGTTGTGTGCTGCCACTGCGGTCCAGACCTCCAGCCAGGACACCTCCACATCTGCCTCTGCCTCGGCTACTTTGGGGCCTTCTCCTTCAGCCTCCCCTTCCCCCGCCTCTTCGCCTGCACCTTCACACTCCTCGTCCCAACAACTGTCCATCTCGCAGGCGTTCGACCGCAGGCGGAAGTACGCCTCGAGTCACCCCCAAGCCCAAGCCTTAAACTGCCACATCTCCAAACTGCTGGCCCTGGAGATGTTGCCGTTTAGGCTTGTGGAGACGCAGGCCTTCCGCGACCTGATGGCGGCTGCCGCACCTCGCTATTCCGTCCCCAGCCGCCACTACTTTTCCCGGAGTGCCGTCCCCGCCCTGCACCAGCACGTGTCGCGTAACATCAGGCGGGCCCTGAGGTACGCAGTCAGCGCAAAGGTCCACTTGACCACCGACTCGTGGACAAGCGCTTGCGGCCAGGGACGATACATCTCTTTGACGGCACACTGGGTGAATGTAGTGGAAGCGGGGACGGGGTCGCAAACAGAGACGGCCTACCTACCACCCCCGCCCAAGATTGCCAGCATGGGTTCTGATAAACCCCCCTCCTCCTCCTCCTCCTCCTCCTCCTCCTCTGCCTTAACATCGCCCTCAGCCGCTAGCTGGAAGCGTTGCAGCACTGGCGCGGGGAGACGTCAGCAGGCGGTGCTTAAGCTCATCAGCTTGGGCGACAGGAAGCACAGCGCCCCAGAAGTGAGGGACGCCATATTGCAGCAGACGAAGATGTGGCTGTCGCCGCTGCAGCTAGGACCAGGCATGGTCGTGTGCGATAACGGACGTAACCTGGTGGCGGCTCTGGAGCTTGCCGAACTCAATCACGTACCATGCCTGGCCCACATTTTTAATCTGGTAGTCCAAAAATTTCTAAATACTTACCCCAACCTGGCAGAGCTACTGGTGAAAGTGCGGCGCTTGTGCACTCACTTTCGGAAGTCAACTGTAGCTGCTGCTAGCTTAAAAAAACTCCAGCAACGCCTCCATTTGCCTGAACATCGGCTGTTGTGCGACCTGCCGACTCGCTGGAATTCCACCTATTCCATGTTGGCCAGGGTGTGTGAGCAGCAGAGAGCATTGATGGAGTACCAGATTATGAATCCACGCGTGCCTCCAACTCAGCTCCCTCAGTTTGCCAACCACGAGTGGCCATGGATGGCAGACATATGCGATGTACTGCATATCTTTGAGGAGTCCACCAAGAAGGTCAGCAGCGACGCTATAGTGAGCGTAACCATGGCTCCTATGCGTCCTTAAAGAATCGCTCATCGCAATAAGGGAGAACGCATTGCACGCATAGGAGACGGGGGTAGGAGGAGACGCAACGGAGCTACACAGTCAGACCACACTTTTGTCTGCTTCTCGGTGGCAGTTGCAGGAGGAGGAGGAGGATGAGGAGAAGGAGGACGACGTGGAGGTGGCTGTGGAAGAGGAGGAGGATGCTGGCGGCGAGGGTAGCAGTCAGGCTGTGTGCGTCCCATTGGTTCAGCGCGGATGGGGCGGAGAGGAGGCGGAAGAGGAAGAGGAGGAAATGGCAAGTGATCCTTCTGGTGGGGGCAGTGACGTCATGCCTATTTAGAGTCTGGCACACATGGCTGACTTCATGCTGGGCTGCTTTTCCCGGGACACACGTGTTGTCCGGATAGTGGAGAACAAACTGTACTGGGTCTTCGCAATCCTGGACCCCCGGTATAAAGATAACGTCTCCTCTTTTATTCCGGTAGAGGAGAGGACGAATCGATTGCTGGAATACCAGAGGGAACTCGTGCAGAACATGATGGAGATTTTCCCACCCACCATCGCTGGCGGCAGAGAGGAGAGGGTCTCCCAGAGTCCCTCAACATCGATCAGGCCCACAGCCACCAGGGGTACACTCTCCAAGGTGTGGGACACGTTCATGGCACCCCCTCGTGCAACTTCCATCACTGCGGGGCCCGCTATCAGCAGGAGGGACAAGTATCGGCGGATGTTGCGGGAGTACCTGGCAGACCGTACCCCTGTCCTCCCCCATCCCTCGGCGTCCTACACTTACTGGGTCTCCAAGTTGGACACGTGGCTGGAACTGTCCCTGTACGCCTTGGAGGTGCTTGCCTGCCCTGCCGCCAGCGTGCTATCAGAAAGGGTGTTCAGCGCAGCCGGGGGCATTATAACCGATAAGCGCAGCCTCCTGTCAACCGACAGTGCCGACAGGCTGACGCTAATCAAAATGAACAGCAAGTGGATTGACCCGGACTTTGCTTCTCCAACAGTGGAAAGCAGCCAAAAGTGAAGTGCCATCTGTATGAAGTGCCATTTCCTCCTCCACCTCCTCCTCCTCCTCCTTAACCGCTGTAGAATTTCTCCGTAAATAAGAAAAATTTATATATTTATGGCTCACCTTTTGGGCCTCCACAAAATTTTTAAGAGGTCTCACCTCTTGGGCCTCCACAAAATGTTTAAGAGGTCTCACCTCTTGGGCCTCCACAAAATGTTTAAGAGGTCTCACCTCTTGGGCCTCCACATAATTTTTAAGAGGTCTCACCTCTTGGGCCTCCACATAATTTGTAAGAGGTCTCACCTCTTGGGCCTCCACAAAATGTTTAAGAGGTCTCACCTCTTGGGCCTCCACAAAATGTTTAAGAGGTCTCACCTCTTGGGCCTCCACAAAATGTTTAAGAGGTCTCACCTCTTGGGCCTCCACATAATTTTAAGAGGTCTCACCTCTTGGGCCTCCACATAATTTTTAAGAGGTCTCACCTCTTGGGCCTCCACATAATTTTTAAGAGGTGTCACCTCTTTAGCCTCCACACAATTTTTAAGAGGTCTCACCTCTTGGGCCTCCACATAATTTGTAAGAGGTCTCACCTCTTGGGCCTCCACATAATTTTTAAGAGGTCTCACCTCTTGGGCCTCCACAAAATGTTTAAGAGGTCTCACCTCTTGGGCCTCCACAAAATGTTTAAGAGGTCTCACCTCTTGGGCCTCCACAAAATGTTTAAGAGGTCTCACCTCTTGGGCCTCCACATAATTTTTAAGAGGTCTCACCTCTTGGGCCTCCACATAATTTTTAAGAGGTCTCACCTCTTGGGCCTCCACATAATTTTTAAGAGGTCTCACCTCTTTAGCCTCCACACAATTTTTAAGAGGTCTCACCTCTTGGGCCTCCACATAATTTGTAAGAGGTCTCACCTCTTGGGCCTCCACAAAATGTTTAAGAGGTCTCACCTCTTGGGCCTCCACAAAATGTTTAAGAGGTCTCACCTCTTGGGCCTCCACATAATTTTTAAGAGGTCTCACCTCTTGGGCCTCCACATAATTTTTAAGAGGTCTCACCTCTTGGGCCTCCACATAATTTTTAAGAGGTCTCACCTCTTTAGCCTCCACACAATTTTTAAGAGGTCTCACCTCTTGGGCCTCCACATAATTTGTAAGAGGTCTCACCTCTTGGGCCTCCACATAATTTTTAAGAGGTCTCACCTCTTTAGCCTCCACACAATTTTTAAGAGGTCTCACCTCTTGGGCCTCCACATAATTTGTAAGAGGTCTCACCTCTTGGGCCTCCACATAATTTTTAACAGGTCTCACCTCTTGGGCCTCCACAAAATGTTTAACAGGTCTCACCTCTTGGGCCTCCACATACTTTTATCAAGGTCTCACCTCTTGGGCCTCCACAAAATTTTATCAAGGTCTCACCTCTTGGGCCTCCACAAAATTTTTAACAGGTCTCACCTCTTGGGCCTCCACAAAATTTTTAACAGGTCTCACCTCTTGGGCCTCCACAAAATTTTTAACAGGTCTCACCTCTTGGGCCTCCACATAATTTTATCAAGGTCTCACCTCTTGGGCCTCCACAAAATTTTATCAAGGTCTCACCTCTTGGGCCTCCACAAAATTTTTAACAGGTCTCACCTCTTTAGCCTCCACACAATTTTTAACAGGTCTCAATTCTTTAGCCTCCACAAAATTTTTAACAGGTCTCACCTCTTGGGCCTCCACAAAATTTTATCAAGGTCTCACCTCTTGGGCCTCCACATAATTTTATCAAGGTCTCACCTCTTTGGCCTCCACAAAATTTTATCAAGGTCTCACCTCTTGGGCCTCCACAAAATTTTTAACAGGTCTCACCTCTTTAGCCTCCACACAATTTTTAACAGGTCTCAATTCTTTAGCCTCCACAAAATTTTTAACAGGTCTCACCTCTTGGGCCTCCACAAAATTTTTAACAGGTCTCACCTCTTGGGCCTCCACATAATTTTTAAGAGGTCTCAGCTCTTGGGCCTCCACATAATCTTTAAGAGGTCTCACCTCTTTAGCCTCCACACAATTTTTAAGACGTCTCACCTCTTGGGCCTCCACAAAATTTTCCATGAGCCTCTGGCCAGCCCACGGCCTCTTCCTGCCTTTTGCGGTCCTACGCATCCCTCAACATCCCCACTGCTTTACCTGCTATCATGACACCTGCTATCATGACACTGGGCCAGGTCGGGTCACTGACATCTCAAGCGCCAACAATTTGGGCATTTTAAGGCTTCTGCATGTGTTTGAGTTGTTTTTACATTTTAAAGAAGACATGTCTGACCACATCTCACACACACACAATGACAATTAGGGGTGGGGTCTATTTGCTTTCCCCCTTGCCTATGCCATCTGTGGTTGTCATAGGCAACGTGATTTTAAGGGGTGCAGAATTTTATCTTCTTTTTTGTCTAGTTTGGCTTGGGGTCCATGGCAATGTAGAGGAAAGAAGGTTTCCTTGTATGGTCTCACTTTACAGAGAGGTTATATTGTCTTTGGAGTGTATTGTTGAGAGGCTGTGATAGTGGCGTAATAGTGCGACTTGGGCGCGTTATATGCACCCAGACATGCTTCCCCTGCTGTCCCAGTTGCATTCCAGCAGTGTTGGCATCCTTTTCTGAGGTTTCAGGGTGGACTTGGTGACCTCCAAGTGGTCGAATTGAGATTTCCAAGTGGCGAGCATTTTTTTCCCATAGACTTTAATGGGATTCGATATTCGGTCGAATAGTCGAATTTCGCTGTCTTTTCTAATCGAATTTCGAACTTTCGAATATTTCACTACTCGCTCATCTCTAGTTCTGAATACTTATGTCAATGCAAGATTTAAGTTTTTTTCTTTTCAATAAATTAGCTAAGATTTTGAACATTCTGTTTTCACTTTCTCATTATGGAGTATCGATTGCAGAATGATGGGGAAAAATTAGATTTTTTTTTTTTTAATCTTAGCACAAGGCCGCAATATAACATAGTAACATAGTTTAGTAAAGTAGTCTAGTAAAGTCCTAAAAAAGACATCTGTCCATCCAGTTCGGCCTGTTATCCTACAAGTTGATCCAGAGGAAGGCAAAAAAAACCCTGTGAGGTAGAAGCCAATTTTCCTCACTTTAGGGGAAAATATTACTTCCCAACTCCAATCAGGCAATCAGAATTACTTCCTGGATCAACAACCCCTCTCTAGTAACTATAACCTGTAATATTATTACCCTCCAGAAATACATCCAGGCCCCTCTTGAACTCTTTTAGTGAACTTACCATCACCACCTCCTCAGGCAGAGAGTTCCATAATCTTACTGGTCTTACTGTAAAGAATCCTCTTCTATGTTTGTGAACAAACATTCTTTCCTCCAGATGCAGAGGATGTCCCCTCGTCACGGTCACAGTCCTTGGGATAAAAAGATCATGGGAGAGATCTCTGTATAAAAGTGAAAAAGTAACAAAATGTAAAAAAGTAAAAGAGTCTGAAGGCATTCTAAATGCATTATACAGTATCTGTGTCTTGTACTTTACTGTACTCTTGCATACCATGCTCCACTCAGTAAACATTGCTGTACTCAACAAATCTCATTTGCAGTCTTTGTGGCTTGAAGCTCGGCTCTTGACTTTCATGTGCTCAGTGTCAAATATTGTGTCAGAAGATAGGCCCACCAGGAAATTCTGTAGTCTTCCAATAGGAATTATCCATAAGTTATCTATAACCTCCATCAGTTACACTTTTTCAAACAAGAGAGGATGGAGCAGTTACCTGTTACAAAGCCTCTATTATGCCATTGGTGAGAAGGAGGTGGTTGTCATACCACAGTACTCTTCTGTCAAGAATGGAAGATTTAAAGAGTTGTTAAGACTGAGAATTTCCTATTTATTAGTTCCCATAGCGTGCCTATTTCATAGAGCAGTGTTTATTGGCCTAAGGTTTGGATTGCCTTTGTTCAGTTAACTTTAGAAAAGGATCCAATGTACCATATATAGAAAATGCTTAGCCAAGTGATTAAAGCCTGGAGGGTAAGCTGGCATGGAAATGCAGATGACGGTTCCGTAGCTAAACATAATGGTGGGTAATATTTCACAACGAACGTTCTCATTGTTTAGCCTTCGGGTTCCTTCATTCCTTTTTTTTATTTTTGCTTTCCTAACCATTGTCTCTTTCCTATGTTCTGCTCCTGTTTCTTATTTCCCCTTTGCCTTCCCCTTCATGAAATCAGTTGGTAATTTTCAGCACTAGAAGCCAAAAATATGGGTGTGTTTTTCTCTTCCCAACAAGAGAGACACAAAAACATCTGTCATGATAATTGTCTGCACTATTCTTTCAAGAAAAGCACTATAGGACTTCTAGATAATGATTAACAAAAGAGAACTACAACTACATGTCATGTGATCAAATATCTTTGTGGTGTGAGTGTGTGTATCAATGGTACTTAGTTCAACAAAGAACTAAACAGGAACAAATTATTACCCAATTTTTGTTCCCGCTAACTGCCCTGCCCTGTATAAATAAAGAGGCCAGCACGATGTGTTACCTTTAGAGATGAGCAAATCGAATCGTCAATTCATTGATTTGTATCGAATCTTGGGATTTTTTAGCTGCGAAGCGAATCCGTATATTAGGTGATTCGCTTCGGCTTTGTACGCATTCACTACACGTAGTTTGTCCTGTAAATTATATGCTATTCCTGCGTATAAGTTACTGTATACGCTGTTGCGTACGATTTCAATTTATTAGCGAACTTTTACTGTTAGTTCGTTTATCGTGCGCAAAAGCCCGGGAAGAAAGCGATCACCTGACCTAATGGGCAGGGCTTGCTCTGATTGGCTCAGGCTCGGTAAGCCAGTGACGCATCACTTCTGCTGCGACTGTTGAGATGAGCAGAAGCACTGTGTGTGAAGTTCTGAGACTCTGAGACCTGTTTTGTGAAAATTGGGGTGTAATTGTTCTGGGAATCCATATTACAGATATCAGGGATACTGCAGGGCAAGTGCAGGACCAGTTCAGGGCTAGTAATTAATCAAGCAGGGAGAGAGAGACAGGGAGAGATAGGGAGAGACAGGGAGAGACAGTGAGATACAGGGACAAAGACCAGCTGCAGGGCCACAGAGTGAATTGGAAAATATCTGGAATGGATAAGCAAAAGGGGTCCAGTTCCAGCCAGGCTTTGATCTTTAAAAAAAGGAGGCACAGGGCAGCAGTGCCAAAGGACCTGTAGCAGGAGCATCTACTAGTAGTATTCGCAATACTTGGCCATTGTTCCACCAGGTTAACCCACCGAGGAGCAAAATTGTAGTGGAGGAGAAAGTAGATGAGGTAGTGGAGTGGATGGCACGCTCATCTCAGTCTCAACCGGATGATCTGCTGTCATCTGCTGATGCAGTATCCATATGAAGCCAGGGTTCAGACTCGTCCTGCTCCACCATTCCACTCAAGCAAACCCCTTAATTTTCTGCCACCTCTCGGGCTTCAGTGCTCCCTCCTAGTGGTGTCCCTTCTGCAATTTCTAAAAAAAAAAGCCACCGAAGCCCACCTTATAATCTAGCGGTTATAGAGGACAGCCTCCTTGAGGATTTCCTAGAGGGCAGTCAGAGTTTGGACTGCCTGGAATTGTCAGTTGGTGGGGAACAGCCTAATTTGCATTCCCAAAAATGTGTTGTGGAGGAGTCTGATGATGAATCTGATGTGTTAGACCGGATTTGAGCTCAGAGGAAGAGGGTGGTACTAGTAGTGGCAGCAACAGAGGGCAGAGGCTAGTTAGGCCCAGGGCTAGTGCTTCCCTGGGAATTAGCGAGACCCCAAATATAGTGGGGCCGGCACCAGGGTGTAAGCGTGCAAGGGCTACAAGCTTGGCCAGCTGTGGAGGGCAGACGTCGGGTGTGTGGAAGTATTTTACCACTCTGCCGGTGGATAGCAGTATGGCCATGTGTAATTTGTGTAAACACAAATTGAGCCGTGGGAAAGCCACAAATGTTGGGACCACTGCTCTGTGGAACCATTTGAAGCGGCGTCATGCCGGCAATTTAGAGCAGCCCATTAATACTAAAGAGCTGGTTACTTCTCCCGGGGTCCCTTCTCTCAGGCAGGCCACATGTTGTATTTTTGCTCCGGCTGCCTCTCAGCAGGGGTTAACGTGCTGTGGCCAGATCTGCGGCCCACCCCCATTACAGTGAATTTGGGCCGGAGTGCGGCTCCGGCCCCATACGTGTACGTGCAGCAGCACGGATCCAGAGGGACACTTCACCCTCTGGATCCGGACTGCCGCTAGTGTAGAAGTAGCCTTACATTCAACTCTAATGAACAGTTGTAGCTACATGGGAATAGTTTGGGGCTGGAGGATCCCGTTCCTAACCACTAATGCTCTTACTGCAGCTGCACTCCCACGTAGCTTGGATGAAAAATAAATTAAATATGTTTTACACTTACTAGAGGCTGCAGGTACTTCAGGGGTTGTCCTGCCTCGACGGTGGTGACGCCGTCGTTGACGGTGCTCTGCAACATAAAAATGTACACAATTGTTAGATGATGACTCTTTTTAATACTAACACATACTACTATTAAGATATTATGGGTGTGAGAGGGGGGCTATATCATATGTTTTTCTTCTAACAAGGTATTTATGGCAATAGATAACGTTATCGTCGCAATAACTTTATTTATATCGTTAACATGGTGCGGTAGGAATACTTTGGATATCGCCCACTGACAGTAGCTGCAGCATGGGCACGTCTTTGAGTCTGTGTGTAGGAGGAGGAAGCGCTAACTATGAAGGGGCATATAAGGGTACTTTCTTTCGAACTAGTGCATTTGCATGACACAAACGGGAGAACGGCCAGCACCAATAACAATAATGACTAGAATACCTTCACTTAAGCTGTTTGGGTCGAGATTTAGAGGCGTTGCCTAGCATGAAACAAAATTACTGCAGCGCACTACGCACGACCACATTGTCCTTCTATCCTTTTTTTCATTATTCGCAGTGACTGCTGGTATATATTCAATACAGTACACTAATTTTTTTACATCTTTTTACTTATCAAATATTTTGTTACTCACCCTGCCGTATCTCTGCGCGGATCTCATTAAGCCGCTCTGGGCATTTGAATTTCAGATCGGACCATTTCCGCTGGATCTGGCCCGGGGTCCGCACGGTGTGGAAACGATGGCGCAGGCCTTGGATCACCTCCTTCTTATGCTGGTTTGGATGGCGGTGTGGTGCCATCATAATCCTCTCTGTCCATCAGCCGGATCAGGAATTTCAGCTCTTCAGAGCTAAATGATGAGGATCGCCTGGATGCCATTTTCGAATATTCGCTCTGTCTCTGAGGAGTGCACGCCTGCGTATTACGTAATCGCGTAGACAATAGTATGCTGAGTATTCGTATGCTATTTGCGTACGTCTTCTAAGAAGTTGCGAACATTTTTAAGTGAACGTTCGTTATTAGTGCGCGAAT
This sequence comes from Rhinella marina, assembly GCA_900303285.1. Taxonomy (NCBI): domain Eukaryota; kingdom Metazoa; phylum Chordata; class Amphibia; order Anura; family Bufonidae; genus Rhinella; species Rhinella marina. The sequence goes on from ONZH01015316.1 coordinate 47,746, forward strand.
GTTCGCTAATAGCACATAATAATGTATATTTTGTACGCAAAATACAACGAATCTATTCGTCGAATATACGAATCTTAGGGAAAACTTTGGCGAATGTTCGTCGAATAATTTTTTGAATGATTCGATCATCTCTAGTTACCTTATTAAATTGGTCAACTTCATCATGTAGTACCCCATACCTGGAGGGTACTAAAAATTGTTTGTATTATTATGGGGTATATTTGACTGTTTTTTCCTGGCCTTCACTACCGGTAAGGAATGTTTGGTAAAATTTGGTAGGAATAGGGTTAATCACCCTGTTCCTCTTCTCTTGGTAGAAGTGGGCTGGTCCTGCTTCCTGCCAGGAGGGCGAGTTACTGAGAAGTCTCAGTGTGGAGAGCAAGCCACTTGCTGTGCTCCTGCTCCTGTTATACATTCTTCAAGGAAAGAAATATTCAAAAATGTCCTCAAATAAAGCCTTGACATTCCAGATAGCAGAGTGATCTTCTACATCTCCATCTACAGACACTGCTGTCAGGTAAAGGACTACTGCCAAGCCACACATCATCAAACAACCACAAGGCCAGTATCACCTAAGTGCTGAATTGCTAACAAACCAACCTGCCTCTATATCCTTGCTGGTGCCAGAGATGAAGTGCTCCAATAGCCTGCTGCTAATGTATGTATTTCAAGTTCAACGTTGCAGGAAGCTGGATAGGGAGTTGAGTTTAGAGACCAAAGAGACAAGACATGGCACAGTAAGTATTTCTGCTGTGGAGCCCCGGGGAAGCAGCTTGCAGAGCACCACGGCTCCAGGCAAGTTAATAGAGTGAGTATTATGAGGGGGTTAACGGCCAAAGGGACCCCACTCTAAGGTACCAGAACCTCTAAAAAGTCCAGCAACCTGACTGCAGCCAGATATTATCACAGCAGCAAAGAGAGAAAGCAAAATATTCAAGTTCACCTGCCAGCTTACCCTCAGCATGCTGGAGTTAAGAGAAAGATCAAGTATAGTTTGCATGACACAAGTTTATTGCACGTTTATTCAAGTAAAAACAGTTAAACTTCACCAAGTCTGGAGTCTACTTACACCACCAACTATAACTCCTTTTTTGCTACGAAGCCTAACCCCAGGGAATGACAGTATCCTGGTAGGGGTACCGTGACACGAAACTATTAGGGCCACAACATACTACTTGGCATTCCTCAACGCTGGTACCCTATAGGCCCTGGGGGGACAGCCCACCACATATGGAGCTGTCTGCTTCCAGCTCAGTAGACTGCATAACTTACGGTCATTCGGGAGCCCAAAACAGCTGTTTGGTGGGTGTGCCAGATCGACGCTGATCTGATCTTAGACTAGATCGTCAATATCTGCAGCCTCGAGAACCCCTTTCATGTTTTAGCCAAAAAATATAGTACATTTATTTGAAAACCCTCTATTAGTGGAAGTAATTATGAACTGAAAAGTTTAACTTCCATTTTTTGTTCTGTAGTGTTCTGTAGTGTTCTCACGTTTCCAGTGAAACAATCAGTATAATAAAAAAGAGTTTAAAGGGAGTCTGTCACCTCATTTTCACCTATATAACTAACATCAGTGCCCCACAGAAGATTGCATACACATCCCAGACATACCTGTGTGCACTGTGTGTCTGTATTACATGTCACATCCCAGACATACCTGTGTGCACTGTGTGTGTATTACATGTCACATCCCAGACATACCTGTGTGCACTGTGTGTGTGTGTATTACATGTTACATCCCAGACATACCTGTGTGCACTGTGTGTCTGTATTACATGTCACATCCCAGACATACCTGTGTGCACTGTGTGTGTGTATTACATGTCACATCCCAGACATACCTGTGTGCACTGTGTGTGTATTACATGTCACATCCCAGACATACCTATGTGCACTGTGTGTGTGTATTACATGTTACATCCCAGACATACCTGTGTGCACTGTGTGTGTATTACATGTCACATCCCAGACATACCTGTGTGGACTGTGTGTCTGTATTACATGTCACATCCCAGACATAACTGTGTGCACTGTGTGTCTGTATTACATGTCACATCCCAGACATACCTGTGTGTACTGTGTGTCTGTATTACATGTCACATCCCAGACATAACTGTGTGCACTGTGTGTGTGTGTATTACATGTTACATCCCAGACATACCTGTGTGCACTGTGTGTGTATTACATGTCACATCCCAGACATACCTATGTGTACTATGTGTGTGTATTACATGTCACATCCCAGACATACCTGTGTGGACTGTGTGTCTGTATTACATGTCACATCCCAGACATAACTGTGTGCACTGTGTGTCTGTATTACATGTCACATCCCAGACATACCTATGTGCACTGTGTGTGTGTATTACATGTCACATCCCAGACATACCTGTGTGCACTGTGTGTCTGTATTACATGTCACATCCCAGACATACCTGTGTGCACTGTGTGTCTGTATTACATGTCACATCCCAGACATACCTGTGTGCACTGTGTGTCTGTTTTACATGTCAAGAAAAAGCACTTTTATTATGCAGGAAAACAGCTCCCAAGTGCCCGGCTGAAACGAGGCTGAAGTTGGTTTCTTATTCGGCCAGTTTCTTATTCGAGGCTGAAGTTGGTTTCTTATTCGTCAGTTTCTTATTCATATCATTTTTAATTTTTGGTTTTATTTAAGAATTTTGAGGATACCTTATCAACAGTACAATAAAAAGTTGCAGTGAGCCGAGCTTAATGTAAATCAGTTGAAAGCAGCATGAAAATCCAAAAGATGGGCACAAAATGGGCATCTAAGTAGGCACAAAGAAATTGTGATTTAAAGAGTTAAATGAATTCGGGCCAGAGATCTCGCACTGCCGACATACAGACGGTGATGCTCCACATCAGATACAGTTCAGTTCAGCCTGGCCCGAACAGGTTTTGGGCATGAAAACTGGCATCAAAGTGGGAAGACAGGCACTTTTCCCTGATTTGAATAAGTAACTGATGTTTTTAAGGGGTTAAATGAATTCGGGCCAGAGATCTTGCACTGCCGACATACAGAGTGTGATGCCCCGCATCAGATACAGTTCAGTTCAGCCTGGCCCGAACAGGTTCTGGGCATGAAAACTGGCATCAAAATGGGCAGACAGGCACTTTTCACTGATTTGAATAAGTAACTGATGTTTTTAAGGGGTTAAATGAATTCGGGCTAGAGATCTTGCACTGCCGACATACAGAGGGTGATGCCCCGCATCAGATACAGTTCAGTTCAGCCTGGCCCGAACAGGTTCTGGGCATGAAAACTGGCATCAAAGTGGGCAGACAGGCACTTTTCACTGATTTGAATAAGTAACTGATGTTTTTAAGGGGTTAAATGAATTTGGGCCAGAGATCTCGCACTGCCGACATACAGAGGGTGATGCCCCGCATCAGATACAGTTCAGTTCAGCCTGGCCCGAACAGGTTTTGGGCATGAAAACTGGCATCAAAGTGGGCAGACAGGCACTTTTCCCTGATTTGAATAAGTAACTGATGTTTTTAAGGGGTTAAATGAATTCGGGCCAGAGATCTCGCACTGCCGACATACAGAGGGTGAAGACCCGCATCAGATACAGTTCAGTTCAGCCTGGCCCGAACAGGTTTTGGGCATGAAAACTGGCATCAAAATGGGCAGACAGGCACTTTTCCCTGTTTTGAATAAGTAACTGATGTTTTTAAGGGGTTAAATGAATTTGGGCCAGAGATCTCGCACTGCCGACATACAGAGGGTGATGCCCCGCATCAGATACAGTTCAGTTCAGCCTGGCCCGAACAGGTTCTGGGCATGAAAATTGGCATCAAAGTGGGCAGACAGGCACTTGTCACTGATTTGAATAAGTAACTGATATTTTTAAGGGGTTAAATGAATTTGGGCCAGAGATCTCGCACTGCCGACATACAGAGGGTGATGCCCCGCATCAGATACAGTTCAGTTCAGCCTGGCCCGAACAGGTTCTGGGCATGAAAACTGGCATCAAAGTGGGCAGACAGGCACTTTTCCCTGATTTGAATAAGTAACTGATGTTTTTAAGGGGTTAAATGAATTCGGGCCAGAGATCTCGCACTGCCGACATACAGAGTGTGATGCCCCGCATCAGATACAGTTCAGTTCAGCCTGGCCCGAACAGGTTCTGGGCATGAAAACTGGCATCAAAATGGGCAGACAGGCACTTTTCACTGATTTGAATAAGTAACTGATGTTTTTAAGGGGTTAAATGAATTTGGGCTAGAGATCTTGCACTGCCGACATACAGAGGGTGATGCCCCGCATCAGATACAGTTCAGTTCAGCCTGGCCCGAACAGGTTCTGGGCATGAAAACTGGCATCAAAGTGGGCAGACAGGCACTTTTCACTGATTTGAATAAGTAACTGATGTTTTTAAGGGGTTAAATGAATTCGGGCCAGAGATCTCGCACTGCCGACATACAGAGGGTGATGCCCCGCATCAGATACAGTTCAGTTCAGCCTGGCCCGAACAGGTTTTGGGCATGAAAACTGGCATCAAAGTGGGCAGACAGGCACTTTTCCCTGATTTGAATAAGTAACTGATGTTTTTAAGGGGTTAAATTAATTCGGACCAGAGATCTCGCACTGCCGACATACAGAGGGTGAAGACCCGCATCAGATACAGTTCAGTTCAGCCTGGCCCGAACAGGTTTTGGGCATGAAAACTGGCATCAAAATGGGCAGACAGGCACTTTTCCCTGTTTTGAATAAGTAACTGATGTTTTTAAGGGGTTAAATGAATTCGGGCCAGAGATCTCGCACTGCCGACATACAGAGGGTGATGCCCCGCATCAGATACAGTTCAGTTCAGCCTGGCCCGAACAGGTTCTGGGCATGAAAACTGGCATCAAAGTGGGCAGACAGGCACTTTTCACTGATTTGAATATGTAACTGATGTTTTTAAGGGGTTAAATGAATTCGGGCCAGAGATCTCGCACTGCCGACATACAGAGGGTGATGCCCCGCATCAGATACAGTTCAGTTCAGCCTGGCCCGAACAGGTTCTGGGCATGAAAACTGGCATCAAAGTGGGCAGACAGGCACTTTTCACTGATTTGAATAAGTAACTGATGTTTTAAGGGGTTAAATGAATTCGGGCCAGAGATCTCGCACTGCCGATATACAGAGGGTGATGCCCCGCATCAGATACAGTTCAGTTCAGCCTGGCCCGAACAGGTTCTGGGCATGAAAACTGGCATCAAAATTGGCAGACAGGCACTTTTCCCTGATTTGAATAAGTAACTGATATTTTTAAGGGGTTAAATGAATTTGGGCCAGAGATCTCGCACTGCCGACATACAGAGGGTGATGCCCCGCATCAGATACAGTTCAGTTCAGCCTGGCCCGAACAGGTTCTGGGCATGAAAATTGGCATCAAAGTGGGCAGACAGGCACTTTTCACTGATTTGAATAAGTAACTGATATTTTTAAGGGGTTAAATGAATTTGGGCCAGAGATCTCGCACTGCCGACATACAGAGGGTGATGCCCCGCATCAGATACAGTTCAGTTCAGCCTGGCCCGAATAGGTTCTGGGCATGAAAACTGGCATCAAAGTGGGCAGACAGGCACTTTTCCCTGATTTGAATAAGTAACTGATGTTTTTAAGGGGTTAAATGAATTCGGGCCAGAGATCTCGCACTGCCGACATACAGAGGGTGAAGACCCGCATCAGATACAGTTCAGTTCAGTCTGGCCCGAACAGGTTTTGGGCATGAAAACTGGCATCAAAGTGGGCAGACAGGCATTTTTTCCCTGATTTGAATAAGTAACTGATGTTTTTAAGGGGTTAAATGAATTCGGGCCAGAGATCTCGCACTGCCGACATACAAAGCGTGATGCCCCGCATCAGATACAGTTCAGTTCAGCCTGGCCCGAACAGGTTGTGGGCATGAAAACTGGCATCAAAGTGGGCAGACAGGCACTTTTCCCTGATTTGAATAAGTAACTGATGTTTTTAAGGGGTTAAATGAATTTGGGCCAGAGATCTCGCACTGCCGACATACAGAGGGTGATGCCCCGCATCAGATACAGTTCAGTTCAGCCTGGCTCGAAAAGGTTCTGGGCATGAAAACTGGCATCAAAGTGGGCAGACAGGCACTTTTCACTGATTTGAATAAGTAACTGATGTTTTAAGGGGTTAAATGAATTCGGGCCAGAGATCTCGCACTGCTGATATACAGAGGGTGATGCCCCGCATCAGATACAGTTAAGTTCAGCCTGGCCCGAACAGGTTCTGGGCATGAAAACTGGCATCAAAATTGGCAGACAGGCACTTTTCCCTGATTTGAATAAGTAACTGATATTTTTAAGGGGTTAAATGAATTTGGGCCAGAGATCTCGCACTGCCAACATACAGAGGGTGATGCCCCGCATCAGATACAGTTCAGTTCAGCCTGGCCCGAACAGGTTCTGGGCATGAAAATTGGCATCAAAGTGGGCAGACAGGCACTTTTCACTGATTTGAATAAGTAACTGATGTTTTTAAGGGGTTAAATGAATTCGGGCCAGAGATCTCGCACTGCCGACATACAGAGGGTGAAGACCCTCATCAGTAGCAGTTCAGTTCAGCCTGGCCCGAACAGGTTTTGGGCATGAAAACTGGCATCAAAATGGGCAGACAGGCACTTTTCCCTGTTTTGAATAAGTAACTGATGTTTTAAGGGTTAAATGAATTCGGGCCAGAGATCTCGCACTGCCGACATACAGAGGGTGATGCCCCGCATCAGATACAGTTCAGTTCAGCCTGGCCCGAACAGGTTCTGGGCATGAAAATTGGCATCAAAGTGGGCAGACAGGCACTTTTCACTGATTTGAATAAGTAACTGATGTTTTTAAGGGGTTAAATGAATTCGGGCCAGAGATCTCGCACTGCCGACATACAGAGGGTGATGCCCCGCATCAGATACAGTTCAGTTCAGCCTGGCCCGAACAGGTTCTGGGCATGAAAACTGGCATCAAAGTGGGCAGACAGGCACTTTTCACTGATTTGAATAAGTAACTGATGTTTTTAAGGGGTTAAATGAATTCGGGCCAGAGATCTCGCACTGCCGATATACAGAGGGTGATGCCCCGCATCAGATACAGTTCAGTTCAGCCTGGCCCGAACAGGTTCTGGGCATGAAAACTGGCATCAAAATTGGCAGACAGGCACTTTTCCCTGATTTGAATAAGTAACTGATATTTTAAAGGGGTTAAATGAATTTGGGCCAGAGATCTCGCACTGCCGACATACAGAGGGTGATGCCCCGCATCAGATACAGTTCAGTTCAGCCTGGCCCGAAACAGGTTCTGGGCATGAAAATTGGCATCAAAGTGGGCAGACAGGCACTTTTCACTGATTTGAATAAGTAACTGATATTTTTAAGGGGTTAAATGAATTTGGGCCAGAGATCTCGCACTGCCAACATACAGAGGGTGATGCCCCGCATCAGATACAGTTCAGTTCAGTCTAGCCCGAACAGGTTTTGGGCATGAAAACTGGCATCAAAGTGGGCAGACAGGCATTTTTCCCTGATTTGAATAAGTAACTGATGTTTTTAAGGGGTTAAATGAATTCGGGCCAGAGATCTCGCACTGCCGACATACAGAGCGTGATGCCCCGCATCAGATACAGTTCAGTTCAGCCTGGCCCGAACAGGTTTTGGGCATGAAAACTGGCATCAAAGTGGGCAGACAGGCACTTTTCACTGATTTGAATAAGTAACTGATGTTTTTAAGGGGTTAAATGAATTCGGGCCAGAGATCTCGCACTGCCGATATACAGAGGGTGATGCCCCGCATCAGATACAGTTCAGTTCAGCCTGGCCCGAACAGGTTCTGGGGCATGAAAACTGGCATCAAAATTGGGCAGACAGGCACTTTCCCTGATTTGAATAAGTAACTGATATTTTTAAGGGGTTAAATGAATTTGGGCCAGAGATCTCGCACTGCCGACATACAGAGGGTGATGCCCCGCATCAGATACAGTTCAGTTCAGCCTGGCCCGAACAGGTTCTGGGCATGAAAACTGGCATCAAAATTGGCAGACAGGCACTTTTCCCTGATTTGAATAAGTAACTGATATTTTTAAGGGGTTAAATGAATTCGGGCCAGAGATCTCGCACTGCCGACATACAGAGGGTGATGCCCCGCATCAGATACAGTTCAGTTCAGCCTGGCCCGAACAGGTTTTGGGCATGAAAACTGGCATCAAAGTGGGCAGACAGGCACTTTTCCCTGATTTGAATAAGTAACTGATGTTTTTAAGGGGTTAAATGAATTCGGGCCAGAGATCTCGCACTGCCGACATACAGAGGGTGATGCCCCACATCAGATACAGTTCAGTTCAGCCTGGCCCGAACAGGTTCTGGGCATGAAAACTGGCATCAAAGTGGGCAGACAGGCACTTTTCACTGATTTGAATAAGTAACTGATGTTTTTAAGGGGTAAATGAATTCGGGCCAGAGATCTCGCACTGCCAACATACAGAGGGTGATGCCCACATCAGATACAGTTCAGTTCAGCCTGGCCCGAACAGGTTCTGGCATGAAAACTGGCATCAAAGTGGGCAGACAGGCCACTTTTCACTGATTTGAATAAGTAACTGATGTTTTAAGGGTTAAATGAATTCGGGCCAGAGATCCTCGACTGCCGATATACAGAGGGTAATGCCCCGCATCAGATACAGTTCAGTTCAGCCTGGCCCGAACAGGTTCTGGGCATGAAAACTGGCATCAAAAATTGGCAGACAGGCACTTTTTCCCCTGATTTGAATAAGTAACTGATATTTTTAAGGGATAAATGAATCGGGCCAGAGATCTCGCACTGCGACATACAGAGGGTCATGCCCCGCATCAGATACAGTTCAGTTCAGCCTGGCCCGAACAGGTTCTGGGCATGAAAACTGGCATCAAAGTGGTCAGACAGGCACTTTTTCCCTGATTTGAATAAGTAACTGATGTTTTTAAGGGGTTAAATGAATTCGGGCCAGAGATCTCGCACTGCCGACATACAGAGGTGATGCCCCACATGAGATACAGTTCAAGTTCAGTCTGGCCCAAACAGGTTTTGGCATGAAACTGGCATCAAAAGTGGGCAGCAGGGCACTTTTCCCTGATTTGAATAAGTTATGATGTTTTTAAGGGGTTAAATGAATTCGGGCCAGAGAACTCGCACTGCCGACATACAGACCTGTTGCCCCGCATCAGATACAGTTCAGTTCAGCCTGGCCCGAAACAGGTTCTGGGCATGAAAACTGGCATCAAAGTGGGCAGACAGGCACTTTTCACTGATTTGAATAAGTAAACTGATGTTTTTAAGGGTTAAATGA